>PVJH01012253.1:0-65208 GCA_004026705.1 Nesogale talazaci
GTCCTGAAGTTTGGGTTCATTCCAATCATTAAGGTCAAGTCTACTCTGAGGAGGCAGCTCTTCCGCAGTTGTGTGTGAGTGCTTTCCAATCTGAATTCATCTTCAAGAACCGTACTGGACAACGTTCTGCTGCTATTGATAAGGTTTTCATTGGCTAATTTTTCATAAGTCAATAGCAAGATTCTTTTTTCTAGTCTGTCTTAGTCTTTCAGCTCCACTAAAACTTGTCCACCATGGATGTCCATGCAGGTATTTAAAAACACTGATGGCATCATAGCAGTGAGCGATGGTTCTTGAAGTGAGTTATCATCACAGGATAATATTAAAGTTGAAAAGATCCCTAGTATATGGGAGCTTTCAAAGAAAACAGAGAGATTTACAAAAGTGAGAGAGTAGAGAGGGAGAAAAATAGAACTGTGGCTATTGGAGTCCATTATTTGCCATACACAGAAATGGAAGCTCATAATGGCCTTTGGTAACACATTTCTCAAGATCAAATCAATTGTAAGTGGTGGTGGCTACATTGGAAGACAGTCTAGTTGGGAAGGAATACAGTGGTTGGACTACTAACTGCAGGAACAGTAGTTCAAACTTACCATCTACTGCTTGGGAAGGAGATGAGGCTACGTACTCCCATAAAGATATACAGCCTCAAAAACCCTAATACTAGGAGTCAGAATTGCCTCCATGGGCTTGAAAATTGGGTAATCCATTTGTAATTTGTTAGGTTTCTAACAGAATACCTCAATGCAGGGGTTGTTCACCATTTGCATAATAATCACCTGATATATATATATATATATATATATATATTTAAAATCTAAATTACTAACCCTCACTCCCCAATTTATTGAGTGCAAACCTATTGAAGTGTCCTCTTTCCCCCCAATTAGAATGTGTGGGGTCAACTCATAAGATTTTCAAGGTCAAGATGTTCTGGCCAGAGCCCAAGGCAGCCTAATCCCATTACTCAGTGGATTCAAATGAAAACTGGTAATAGAATCAGGCACAACTCCAAGAGAAGATATTGGAATTGGACTAAATGGGTTCCAGAAGAAGTTGATTCCCCAAGTTGATTCCAGAAGTCTTGATTCCCCAAGTTCACGAGTATCTTACCATTTCAAGTTGAACAATGCATCACTATACAAAACACTGGCTAAAACAGAAAAATTCTTGGTTTTGCCCTTTAAGTTTTCAGACACAAATTGTGTGGTTAGGTGCCATTGAGTGGTTTCCAATCCATAATGGTCCAGTGCACAGCAGAACAAGACACTGCGGGTCCTGAGTCAACCACACAATGGTTCTCATGTTCAAGCACATTGTGCAACCACTGTGCACCTCATCTTCCTCTGTCAGACTTCCTCTCATCAGACTTCCTCTGTCTCAACACTCCTCTCCTTGACCAGACACTCCTTTACAGCCTGTGCCAGAATGGTGCGGGACAGATTTGTGAAGGAGCCTCCCGCAGCGTAAAAGGCTGCCGTGGTTACTATTTTATGTAAGTCAGATTTGACAGTGGGAACTATCCTCCTTAAAAAAAAAATGAGTTTGTATTCAAGAATCTTCAAATAGAATTTGCCAGAGGTGAGAAGCTTAAGATGTAGGGAGCTCTAGGTCGTCATCCCTGTTTAAACCAAGCAACTTTGTTTCTAATGGGCTTTTGTGGAAATTTCCATTTGAAGAAAGAATGTGAAGCTTTCACAGTATGAAAATGGATGGTTGAAAAGTTCTAAGCTATGACGGAGACACTGGAAGGTGACACGGTGCTTTGAATGACAAAGAATGTGGGCAGTGCAGCTTCTGATCCTTTTTCACCATCAAACGAAACAAAGCCATCCTGTACACACCAAGTATCCTGTTTTTTTGTTTGTTTGTTTGTTTGTTTTTTTGCTCAGTGGACCCTTATAGGGTCTGGGCTTGAGGCCCAGTTCTGCAAGTCCCTGGCTCCCTGCCCAAGGTCTTGGGCATGACTCACTGCCACCCTGATGGCCAAGGAGAGAAATTGCCTACTGTCGGCTCAAAGTGGGGGGTTTGGGGAGGATGGGGCTGATTTCTCCCTTTTGACATTTTAAGGCCAAAGATGGTCTTATCCATGGGTGCTCAAACATCTTAAACAGGGGCCCAGTTCACTGTCTCTCCAACCATTGGAGGGCAGGACTATAGTTTTTAAAAAACACAACTATGAACAAATTCACTGCAGGCCCGGGATGCATTGCCTGCTAAGCAGGATGAGCAACAGCAGCAAAAACATCTGGTGGCTGGATAAATGTGGCCCACAGGCCATAGTTTGAGGACTCCTTATCATATCTGTGCTGACAGAGGTGGCATTCTGAGGACTACTTTCTATAACTTTTTTTTTTTAATATTTCAAACATTGCAAGATTCAAATTTGCTAAACCGGTTACAAGGATCTTAAGCCTCAGTATGTACAGGAGTTACAAACGGCAAGTATTTGCTGTTGTGTGGTCCCCGTCTGTCCCTGAGGTTCTAAAGAGCCCAACCAATGAAATCTAGAACGATGTGGTACTCCTTCAGTTTCCTTTGAGTTGCTCCTAGCCCAAAGTGAACCCATATGTTTGTCAGAGTAAAGCTGTGCTGCTTGGGGATTTTCAGTGGTTGAGTTTTCAGAAGTAGATTGGTAGACTTTTCTTTTACATCTCTGGGTGAACTTGAACTTTGGGGTTAGCAGCTAGATATGTATGTCACTGGGGAACTTCAGACCAATGGTCATTCAGGGCATTTTGACTCCATTTTCACTTGTTTAAACATTTGACTGACGTGTGGTAGGGGCTAGAAAATACTTGTGTTAGTCCAGGTAGACTACAGAGACAAATTCATAGACGCTCCATATATATAAGAAAGAGTTTTATATGCTAGAACAATTGTATATTAAGAAAACATCCCAGCCCAGTCTAGATCAAGCCCCCTAAGTCTGATATTAGCCCATATGTCCAATACCAATTTATAAATTCGTCTTCAGACTCACGAAACACATGCAATGACACCGAATGCAGGAAGATCACAGACCAGTGTGTAGAAGGTCTTGTGGATCCAGTGGCGGTGTAAGCATTTCAGAGTTGGTAGGGGGTCTACTCGTGGCTCCTCCAGATCCAGGGAACAGGTGTAGCTCCGTGTGTCTTTTCAGAAGGAATGTCCCACTTCAGTGAGCTATTTGTTTGCTTTGTGCCTCCAAATGAGGTCATCAATCCGCGACCTGATAAACTCCACCCCTTCACTCTTCCTAGCCTCATTAGTCTCAAATTGACAACAGATTACGTAACTACCACAATGCTCATCATCATGTCCCACTGCCTCTGGGTCTATATTTTAAACTCCCCCTCCTCTGTAATTCTAAACAGCAGATAAGTTTGCAAACAACCGGACTAAAGTAAATATCCTGAAAAGATCAACAGGAAGCACCCCCCCCACATACTCAATTTACTGTTTTGAAATGTGTCTGTTCAAAACTACCACTCAATAATTTCATTTGTCCTTGCATAAGAGGTCATGGGGAAAATGGTTCCCTCCAAGAAAAATGGTCTCTGAATGACAGGCATGACCAATATATAGGAATAACTACAATGCATGTCAAGCTCTAATATATGTGAGTTTTGCACTTGAATTCCGCCCCCCCCACAGCTCATCTCTGCATCTAATCCCTTAGTAGGTTGTCAAAAATGGATTCATATTTCCCATTCCATTCCCTTGTTTGCTTTTAATGAAGGGACCAAGCATCATACAACTAAATTAGATGTAAGATGTAGATGCTCTTTAATTTTTTTCATAACGCCACAGTTGTGTAAAGATTGCCACAGGTTAGAATTAACTTAATAACAATGGGGGAAAAAAGGAAACCAAACCAAACCTTAGATTGTGAGTAACTTAAGATAAACTACATAAAATCAGCTTCGTGGTTCAGTGAGCGATGCTGTGTCCCATGGTGGAGCCAGCCCTATGGTCTTCCCTATGTGTTGCCTGCTCTGAGCAGGAACACCCACCATCCTCAGGGCATGGTGGGCCAGGATGTGCTCTCTTTCCTTTCCATCCCTTTGCATTTCAGCCATGTGCTCTAATCTGACGTGCCCTCTCCCCAGGCTGTAGCCCCAGTGCTGTCCTCTGACGTGCATTCTTCTGGCGGGCATGGGGAAGGGAGTTTCACATGGTCGGCATTGGGGCCGGTCCCAGGTTTCCTTTTTTCCCCATTGCTATTAAGTAAATTCTAACCTGGGACAATCTTTACACAATCCATCATTGTAATGTGTTATACTCACAGGATTGGAGCTGTGGTTTTGTCAGGACCGGTGGTTCCCTGGTACATGCTGGTGTGTTGTATTCATGTCTTGGCAAATCGGGTTGAAGCCTGGTCTCTCTCTCCTTCTCCTGTGGAAATATAAACAATACCCTCCCCCAAGGTGGATTAGTGCCCTGTAACCCCCTACCTATGATTTCCCCCCTCTTATTAAGTTGGCTGCTGTATGTATCCCTGCCATGGTTGCTGGATCTAATCCCAGAGATGTACCATATTTTTCAGACCATAAGACTCACCTGACCATCAGATGCATCCAGTTTTTAGAGTGGGAAAGCAAAACAATATTCTGAGCCAAATGTGGTACCAGTACACTAAAATATGTATTAAAGTAAAGCAGAATACAGTAATATTTAGCTGTGTAAATTCAACAGTGGTGTTAGGAACCATCATCACTTTCATTAACAAATGAGGGGAGGCGTGTGCTATGCTGATCATGTGACCTGACTGACATTGAGACTCCAGGAGGCGGGACTTCCCCTGAACACACAGCAATCCACAGCATCAGACAGCAGTGGACAGTCAGTGGCGCATGGGATCATAAACAAATGTTCTGCGGTACAACACCTTCAGACTGTAAGATGCACCCTTGTTTTTCCCCCACTTTGAGGGAAAGAAAATACATCTTATGGTCTGATAAATACAGTATGTATATAGTAGCTTTTCCCCTATGACCTATTTTTTTTACACTTATCTCAGTGGACTTGTCTTTTTGTGCTTGACTGAACCGTGATGCTGCAGAGGACAGCACTGGAGACACAGCATGGAAATAATGCACAGTCTGGCCCCATCACACTGGGGCGAGGCACTGAGGGCATGCAGCAGAGCAGCAGGGAGAGCAGAGTGATGAAATCTCTGGAGAACAACAAAAATAGACTTAGGAGACAGAGTGTGGCACCCAACAGAATCAACTGGAAAACACTCTTATAGGCCCAAAACAAACAGACCTTGAACCCTTTATAGGCTTTTCCATTTTTGTCAGTGGCTTTCTTTTTGTTATTGTTATTTTGTGATTGCTTTTTGCTGTCGTTATTATTTTGTTAGTTTTGACTTCCTTTGTTGTTTTACTAGGTGTTGCCTGGTTTTTTCATTTATGAAGTATCTGCATGTCTATCTAGATAAGATAGGCAGGATAAATAATTCAGAGATGAAAATAATGGGACCAATGACTCAGGGGAGATATAGGGAAGCTGGGAGAAGGAAAGAGGGGGAGGTGGGAGCAACCCTGGGACAAAGGAACAAGGGAACTAAAGTCAGGAAGGAAGGTTGTAGGATGCCTAGTGGGGCTCAATCAAGGGGAGTGCAGCAGCAAGGAATTACTAAACCTGAATGAAGGCTGAACATGATGGTGGCACCAGAAAGAAGTAACAAGGAAATAGAGGGAAGAATCAGGAGGCAAAGGACATTTATAGAGGCCTACATACAGGCATGTACACATGTAAATACATATATAAAGAGAGGGGAATATAACTATGCACTCATATCTATATGTTAGGAATTAAGTTTGCAGGTGAACATTGGGCCTCAACTCAAGTACCTCCTTAACACAAGAAGGCTTTGTTTTGTTCCAATAATATGGCATTCTGTGATGCTCACCTTCCTAGCAAGATCACTGAAGACAAAATGGGTGCATATGAAAATGTGGTGAAGAAAACTGATGGAGCCCAGCTATCATAAGATATAGCATCTGGGGTTTTAAAGGCTGGAAAATAAACAAGTGGCCATCTATCTCAGAAGCAGTAAAGCCCACATGGAAGAAGCACACAGCCTTTGTAATCATGAGATGTGCTGATATCAGGGGCTCAAGTGGAAAAAGAATGCTTTGAAAATGATGATGGCGGCATATGTGCAAATATATGGATTGTAATAAGAGATATAAGAGCCCCCAATAAAAGTATTTTTTTCAATTGGCTTCATTGTGCTATAAAGTTACCCTAAGATTAACAATAACAAGAAGTCCCTGAGTAATGCAAATGGTTCATATGCTCAACTGCTACTGGGAAGATTGGAGGTTCAAGTTCACCCACAGGTGCCTGGGAGGAAAGTCCTGGAGCTACACTTCTGTAAGAATGGTCTCTGAACTAGCAGTCCTACTCTGGCCCTCATGGAGTTACCCTGGGTAGGAATCACCCTACCAGCAACTGGTGTGGACACACACACATACACACACACATTCTCCAATTCTGAGAATGGAGCTAGTGTATGTGAAAGAACTTAGCCTTCCTAGGGAGGAACACAAAGCTTAGAGACAACAAAAATAAATCCTATTACAGACACAGTCCTGCCCTATTAGTAAGAATAGTAATCTATTAGCGGGCGCATAGATAGACATGCAAGCTGAACTGGAGTGTGCAAGTAAATGGGAGTCTATTCATGAATTCATCTAGGTTTATCAGAGGGTATTTCTATATATGCCTTTATATGTGTTGCAAATACATCCATGAACATAGTAGAGCAGAGAGGGGATCAAAGTGATGATAACTTCTGAACCAAACACCTTAAGGGACAGGTCACTGTTTGGGAACTCCAGACCATAGTCTCAGGGGCCCTCAAGGTGAATTGGCATAAAAGAGCCCACAAAGACAATGTTCTACATAACAATTCAGCCCAAGAAAATCCTTAGGAGTCCAGTCTCTACGAGTCTGAATCAACTCAATGACAAAGCACTGTGTCTTTATGCTTTTTTGTTCTTTAGCATTTATGGAGCCCTGGTGGTGTAGTGGTGAGGTGGTGGGCTTCGAGCTCCATGGTCAACAGTTTGAAACCACCTGCAGCCCCAAGGCTGAAAGACAGGGCTTGCTACTCCTATAAAAAGTTACAGTCTCAACACCCACAAGGGGGTCTCTGTGAGTCAGCAGTGACTCTGTGGGAGTGAGTGTGATGGGCCCGATGGCAGGGTATCTGGGATGTACATTGAAATAGGTCACTGGGGACAAGGGGAATAAGTACCTGTTGCTCTTAGTTGCCCTTCAGTTGACTTTGACTTCTGTCATGACCTGTGGCATCTTTCAAGGTTGTTGGCATGCTCATTGTTATTTTTGTAATAATTGTATCAATCCATTTCTGGCTTTCCATGGGTCCTGTACTTTGCCATTGTATTTTCAATTGCTCATATTCCTGAGGACGCTGGAAAACAAATAAGGAATAATAAAGATTTGATGTCTTTCAATTACAGCGTGAGTAAAGAATATTAACTATTCTACAGACTGCCGGAAGGACAGACAAATCTCTCTTGGAAGATGCTCCTTAGAAGCAAGGATGGAGAATCTTCTCTCCTGGACGTTGGACATGTTATCAGAAGGGACCTGTCCCTGAGGAAGGACATTGCAACCTCCTCAATGAGATGTGTAGTAGAGCCAAGGTCGTGGTTTACAGTGGGAGCTCTGTGTCCATTTTGATCCTTCACACAAATTCAGCCTCCACTGAATTCTTTCTGCTCATTGACCTATAGTGTAAAAGCTTTACCCTCAGACACTGGTCTAGCCTTGAAGGTGTGCCCTTGTGAGAAGTTGGGGTCCTAGAGTGCCCTGTTGGTCAGTCATACCCACCCCAAGGTAGCCAAAAGGCCCAGAACCAACCAATCAATCCTCTGAGCTTTTCTAATCTGCATTAGTGTACACCTTCCTGCCTGGTCCCTGATCATGCTGGATTGATCTGGCACCAATCATAACATGTCAGGAATCCCCTCTCCCCCATGTTTTATGATTTCATCACATGGTTCTGAAACCCATGGACACCATTAGGGCCTCAGCTGATGGTCTCCCTCACTTGCATGGTTTGGTTTTGTCTTATCTCTTTCCCCATCAAATATAAAATGGCTGAGGCTGACAATGGGCTCAAGCATGACCGCCTGGGTGGGGATGGGGCGGGACAGTTGCTGTTTGCTTGTCCTGAGTCTGAACTTACTGGATGGCAGCTCATAGCTGCTGATTTTACCCAATGTGAAGTCCTTGTTTATTTGTTTGTTTGTTTTTTGGGGGGGGCATCACTGCCTCTGGTGGTCATGGGTGCCACGCAGCGCTGCTCCTGAGAGCCACCGCTGGATTTGAACTGCCAAGCCTGCAGGTCACAGTCCCGCACTCAACCACTTATGCCACCGGCTCAGGCCTTGTTTTGTGTGTGTGTGTGTGTGTGTGTGTGTGTGTGAAGTCCTTTTTCAGTGATTGCTCTTTCCCTATGCCTTGTCCAAAATCTGGTCATTCTTGTGTGGAAAGATCATTCTAGTCGTCTGTCTCCTAATACGGATATGCTCCTTAACTGGCAGGGGACAGGAATGTTCATATTTTTCCCCATCACCACACAATGCAAATGCATCAATTCTTCTTTTTTAACTTCTGTTTCCCTCGCACATGAGATGATGGGAAAGACTGTGGCTGGGGTCAGGCACACCGGTCACCCAAGCCACATCTTTGCTTTCCCAACGTTTGGAAGAAGTCCTTTGCATCAGATTTGCCCGATGTGATTGGTCACTGAAGTTTCAGACACTGCTCCGAGCAGAATGAGGACACTGACAGTTTCCGCTTCTTGTCACCAGTTATCCTGGCACTGTTTATGGGTCTAGTTGTGAGGATTTCCATTTCTTCAAGTTCAGTTCTTCATGAACTTCATAGTCTTTGATGTTCTTCAGTAAGGGCTTCAAGCCATCTTTACTCTCTGCAAGCAGTATGTCCGAGGTTGTGTTAAAACTTGGGGCCATCCTAGTGCCTCTTTTTATCATATGGTCAGCCGTTCAATTGGACAAGCAAGGGAAAAGAATACAAGCACACTCTTTCCAACTTTGTCCCAGGCATCATCGCTTCCTGCTACTCTAAAGCAAGATAGACCATGGCGGGATCTGGGTAATGGGGACAGGCTGGGAAGTACTGTTTGTTGAAACAAAAATCATGTTAAGCCCAGAATAGGAACTGATGGAAGTTTACTGAGTATGTGATTTTCCAGTTGCATTGACATATCAATTGTTGTTTTTGTTAGGTGCCATCAAATCGAGTTTGATGGGTGTCATTGAGTCTGTGTATACACAACAGGCAGAAACACTGCCTGGTCCTGGGTCATTCTAACAGTTGTTCCTATGGTTGAGCCCATTGTTTCAGCCACTGTGTCTGTCCTACTCTTTCTCGCTGTCCCTCCACTTTACCAGGCATGCAGTGCTTTTCCAAGGACTGGGCTCTGCTGATGACACCCAACTAGGGAGTAAAAAATGTTCCAATGATGACAGAACCTTCTTAAACAAAGATTCTTATATTCCATCATAGGTGCTTGGCATGTAAATAGACTGTTAGTCTGGGTAGACTAGAGAAGAAAATTCATCAGCACACATATGCATACAAGGGAGAGGTTTATATATAAAAGGACTGGAATACTGAGAAAGCATCCCAACCCAGTCCAGTCTAAGGCCACATATCTTATATTAGGCCATATGTCTGATACCAGTCTATAGAGTCTTCTTCAGACTTACAAGGCACATGCAATGATGCCAGGACAATCACAGGCCAGTGGGTGCAGAGTCTTATGTATCTCACCTTGTTGTGGCTTCTCAAGCATCTCAGCATTGGCAAGAGTCTCTGTGTGGCTTTTCCAGCTTCAGAGGTCTGGTTCCATCAGGCTAAATCCATGTGGCTTTTCCTACAGGATGGCTCACTTCCCTACAGGGAGTCAGCCTTGTGTCTTATCAGTAGAGCGTCTCCAAGGGACTGAGTTGTGAGTCTCCCACCAACATGGGAGGATATTACCAGAATTACCAGAATTCCTAGGAGAAAGCCATGCCCACACAGAGGTCTCTTTGGCTATCTCCATATTGACAGGCTAGACTCCACCCCTATACTCATAATCCTCAAATTGACACAAGATGGCATGACTGCCACATGAACCAAAACTATGTGTTTATATATTAGCAACTTGCCCAGTAGCACAGTGTCTAATCTGACGTGGGTTAAAGAGTTTGGCAGCGTAATTGAAAGCACACAGTTTGAAGCCACCACCACTCTGGAAGCCACCACCCTCTGCATATGGACAGCTGTCACAGACTTGGAAACCCCAGGGGTAGTTCCTCTCAGTCCAGTAGCTTCACTGTGGGCAGAAGGACTTGCTGGCAGGAGGTTTGTTTGGCTGTTGTTTTATAGCCTGACTTTGGCGTTTCTGCTTCTGGACACCGAGGACACATGCAATCTCATGCCCAAGGCAAAGTGGTCTTCACCATTGCTGTTCGCTAGCTGATTGATTGACCTAAAAGTGTCTTTAACAAAATCAGTTCTTTTGAAAAAAAGATCTCAGGCAACCCAACCTTCACGGACCTCTGGAGTCTAGAATCTAGGAGAACTCATGTTGTTTCTGCTCATAAAAGAGCCAGCAGGCAGGGAGGAGAAGAAGGGGGAACACAGGAAACCTTTTTCGGTCTCCTTGGTCCTCTTACTGCCACTGAGTTCTAACTCTCAGCGGTTTGCAGGAGTCTTGCAGAATTACTGAACATTTAACACTTGGCTCTTGGGAACTGGCAGGAGGTAGCAGTAGTATCCTGCTGTTTCGTGATCTGCATTTTGTAGATGTGAAACTGTCCATCAGCTTTTGTTTGTTTGTTGTTAAAACACAAGCTAAGGCACACACCTGCTCTTCTCCCAGTGCCTACTTCGGGAAGACCCAGTGGAGTCCCATACTCTGCAACTTGCTGTGTGTTTTTAGGGCAGTCACTTACCTTCTCTGAGTCTGGCTCCTCAATTGGAAAATGCTATCTCACAAAGGTAAGAGTTGTTTGAAATGGCATAAACAGCTCTCCAAAAGGTGACGGGTGATTGTCCTGGTAAGCCAAGGAGCAGAGTTCCTGATGTTCAGACCATCATGTCCAAGGTCAGTGCCCTCGAGTCCATGCCAATTCATAGCGATCCCAGAGGAGAGAGGAGACGTGCTTCTGTGAGTTTCTGAGACAGTAATTCTTTACAGCAGGCATCCTCAAACTACGAACCGAGGGCCACACGTGGTCCTCCGGGGACATTTATCCAGCCCACCAGGTGTTTTTGCCATGCGCCCTTCCTGCTTAGCGGCTGACTCATCCTGGGTCCACAGGGAGTTTGTTCATAGTTAGTTTTGTTTTTAACTATAGTCCAGCCTCTGACGGTTTGAGGGACAGTGAACTGGCCCCCTGTTTAAAAAGTTTGCGGGCCCTTGCTTTACAGGGATAGAACATGTCATCTTTTCCCCAGGAGTTTCTGGGGGATTCAAACTGCTGACTTGTGGTTAACAGTCAAACGCGTCTCCTATTATGCCACCAGGTCTCCTTACACCAGAGATGAAAAGAATGTCAATGAGTTGAAGACCAGACCTCAGAGAGCTGCTGGCACATGCTGTTGAAGCTTTGCGGACCAGGAAGTTAGAGATTCAAGTTAGGCAGAGGTACCTCAGAAGACAAGCCTTCTTCTGAAAACCAACCACTGAACACCCCTTAGAGCAAAGTTCTGACCTGGCCACAGGTGCCAGGAGAACCATTGTGGGGTCATCAGAGCCCCCTTCGAAAGTGATCTTCACCCTTCTGGATGGAGGGACTACCCACAGTACCGGCATGGTGTTTACTGGCGAAGACCGTCTGGAGATGGTGGGGCACATGCTGGCGGCAGCAGGAACACAGATTTGGCAAGGAAACTTGAATAGATGGTGCATAAGTTCAAACGGCGAGGACAACTGGGGCTGAAAGCCAGGGCGATGGGAGGGAAAGGGGAGTTGGACGAGTCTTTTATACAGAGAGTCAGAAGGGACAAATCTATCAGTGAAAACACCACTGGGGCCCAGTCTGCAGCACCCAGGCAGGAACCAACAGCTGTCTCTGCCTCCAGGGGCAATGAATGGCTGGGACTTGATCAATGGCGGACAGATCCCTTCGTTCTTTCCCAGCTTCCAACTCAGGACCTTCCGGAGAAAGTCAAATGTGCTGCCAACCACAGCCTGCGCCTCGGGCTCCCCTCCTTCCCCTGGGCAGCGCTCTCCCCTGGCAGCCTCCAGTCTCTGCTGGGCATACGTAGAGGCGCCTGGATCTCTTGCTCCAGTCAGTTCAAGGAAATAGTCATTGTTTGCCCTTCTTGGGCGTGTCCTTGGTCCCTTTCCACAAACAGTGCACTCTGGCGCCAGGCGTTCCAGTGCACGCTGCTGGATTCGCGATCGGACCAGGGAAGAGGCCAGTCCAGGTGCGTGAGGAAGTTACCTGGGTCGGGGCAGGGCATAAAGGAAGGGTAGCTGCTGGGTTAGGCATGGGCTTGGACACCCATCATTTCCTTCTCTTGACGAGCCCTGGTTTCTGGATGGGCACCCTATCCCCAGCTCCGGAGAAGGTCCTAACGGTGCGCACCGCTCCCCATCATCCAGGATCTGCAGAAGGGTGCTCCGAAGGAGAGGCCAGAGGAGGTGGGCAGGAGGATCGCGGAGGCCAGTTAGAAGGGACATTTTTTTTTTTTTAAAGAGCAAGCTTTGTTAAAGAGAAAAAAAATAGAGAAAAACAAAGTAGGAAAAAGAAGAAACCTGCGCAGGTCAAGAGAGACCAAATCAGAAGGGACATTTTTACTTACTTTCTTCTCTAAGTATAAACACTAAAGACCGCCTACATCTCCGAAGTTGATGTGAGATGGAGAACTTCCGAGGGAGGGGAGAGCGAGGAGACCCTGAGGCTCTCATAATACCTGCCTTGTCCAGATAGCCCAGTCAGAGGAGAACCAACACCCTGAGGGCAGCAGCTGCCATCTCCACGCTGACCTCCAGGGGGTGCCATGGGGCTGAGGACACTCTAGCCCAGGGGTTCTCAACCTTCCTAATGCCTTGACCCGTTCATATAGCTCCTCATGCTCTGGTGACCCCCAACCATAAAACAATTTTCGTTGCTACTTCATTACTGTCATTTTGCTACTATTATGAAACAGGCGACTCCTGTGAGAGGGTCGTTTGACCCTCAAAGGGGCAGCGACCAACAGGTTCCCATGAAGTTCATGCAAACTCCTGGCCGAGGTATAGGATAGGTTAAAACTGCGCCCTGTGACTTTCTGAGACTGTCTTTATGGAAACCGAACGTCCCATCTTTCTCGCCAGGTGGGGGTGGGCTGGGGGAAACAGTCAGTCCTCTACCATCTGTGGCACTGTAAACTCTCTGTTTATTTTAATAGTTCCTATCAGTTGGGCTTCTGACCACAAGGTCGGCAGTTTGAAGCCACCTGTCACTCCGCAGGGGGAAGACAAGACTTTCTGCTCCAGTCAAGAGTGACAGGGTCAGAAGGGCACAGGTGCAACTCCACCCTGTCCTATTGGTTTGTTCTGAGGCAGCATGGAGTCGCTGGGAGTGAGCTTGGCTTGGTCATTGTCTCCTGTGTGGACACTTCCCGATGCAGCTACATGTATCTACCCCATCACTCTGAGTTGGAACTGACCACATGCCAGAGAGGGAAGGATCTCCCCGGGAGGTGCTGATGGTGAGTGACTGAAGTGAGAATATTGAAGTGCAGCCGCAGAGGAGCCTCAGAAGCCGGGTCGTGTCCTTCAGAAAACGTAGTCACTGGACAGCTCGATGGAGCACAGTTGTACTCTGTGCACAGGGGCCCCCACATTGGGATCACCTTGACCACAGCTGATGCTGGTCAAGTGAGAAAAGCTGCCGGGGCCAAGAGGCCAAACAAAGAAACACCAAGGGCAAGACATTAGGGAGTCAAGGGCCTGTGACTACCTCTTCAGACTAGAGGCCCACAGGTCTGCAGTTCAAACCCCAGCAGCCACTCACCAGGAGAAAGAGGAAGCTCCCACTCCTGAGATTTATAGCCTGGAACCCAGGGGCACTTTGACTCTGGCCTAGAAGGCTGCCAGAAATCAGTGGGGACTTGTTTTTGTATACTGTCTTGGGAAAAGTCCCCCAGGGGCTGTCGATGCATATCTGCCTGCCTGCCTGCCTGCCTGTCTGGATTCGATCCATCACATGGAGCACCTCCTGCAGAGCAGCCCCGGGCCTGCTGAGCTCAATGGAACAGGGCTTCTCGCTTGGAAAGGCATCCTGGCCTAGTGAGTAAGCACACAGGCTGCGGAGCCAGTTGCTGAGTGACCTTAGTCAGGCCCCTTCACAGCTCTGGGCATCAGCTTTCGGATCCATCGAGTGGGGGGACTTTCACTGAACCTGAACCTTTCTCTCAAGGATGTTGGGAGCCAGAAAAAGCAAAGGCATGCAAAATCATTGGGAACAGTATCAAACTCCCAAGTCAAACTCATGGTCACCTCATCGATTCGGACTCAGAGTGACCCTCTCAGAGAGGTTAGGACTGCCTCCGTGAGGTCCTGAAACTGCAATCCTTTATGGGAGTAGAAAACCCTGTCTTTTTTCCAAAGAGCCATATCAGCCACCTAGTAAAACCCAGTCCACTGCACGGGAACGCGAGTATGACTCAGTGACCCTATGACACAGAGTATAACTGCCTCACAGGGGTTCTAGGAGTGAGACTGTTTCCTTCAGCCAGAGTTATGGTTAGCATCTGAGCACTTAAACCACTGAGCCACCAAAGCACCTCATAGGCACTCTCAATTATTGTGATTATTCCACCACCTACCTGTTGTATTGTGATGGCTTGCATGTTGCCATGAGGCTGAAAGAGATGGGTGGTCCATAGGTTTTAGCAAAGCTTCCAGAACAAGAGGGACTGGAAAGGAAGAGGAGGTGAACTACTGAAAAATAGCCAATGGAAACGTTGGAAGCACAAGAGACTAATGCTGGATCCAGTGATGGAAAGAGAGCCCTCTCCTCGGAAGGGCACAGTGGACTCATGCCTGCCCATGGTCAGCATTTCATTCTGCTATTAAGGTCTTCTTTGGGCATTCAACGGTGTGGGTAATCTTTTGAGGAAGGGGAATTCCCGAACGCTTTGGTGTGCTCTTGCGGAACTTGTGCATGGATCAAAAGTCTGTTGTGTGAACAGAACAAGAGAACATAGCATACCTTAAAATCAAGAAAGGTGTGCATCGGGGTTATAGTCTCTCACCACACCCTATTCGATCTGTATGCCAAGCAAATCATCAGAAAAGCTGGATTATATGAAGAAGAAGTCAATATCGGGACTGAAAGAAGGCTGACTAATAGCCTGTGGTATGCAGATGTTTGGTCCAGTTGTGAGGATGTGGGTCTTCTTTACATTGAGTTGTAATCCCTACAGAAGGCTGCAATACTTGATCTTCATCAGCAAGTGTTTCAATTCCTCCTCACTTTTAGCATCATCTGCATACTGCAGGCTATTAATAAGCTTCTTTCAGTACTGATATCAAATTCTTCTTCACATAACCCTGATGCACGCCTTTCTTGATTTTAAGCATGCCATATTCTCTTCTTCTGTTCACACAATGGACTCTTTTCACCATTGATCGTGCCTGTACTTGTCAAGGATTTCACTTTGCTTGACTCCACAATCAGTGCTCATAGAAGCAGTTAAGAGATTAAAAGACACCTCGCCTTAGGTAAATCGAATGAACAAGGCTCCTTTAGAGTATTGAAAAGCAAGGATGTTACTTTGAGGATTAAGGTGCACCTGACCCAAGACATGGCATTTCCCATTACCTTGCCACATGTGAAAGTTGGACACTGAATAAAGAAGCTGAAGACAAATTGATGCCTTTGAATTGTGGTGCTGGTGAAGCATATTGAAAACACCAGGAACTTCTAAAAGGACAAGCAAAAATGTCAAGAAAGAAGTATAGCCAGACAGGGAAGATAATGTTTCCCATTCCTCAGGCCAGGCATCTTATCTGCATAGTTGGTCTTTAATAGATTCATGGACAGAAAATATGTTATTGTTAACCAAATAGAGTCTATTTGGCAAAAAATGACTCAAGTAATCGCTGTCATTCTTTTGTCAAAGAGTGTGTGTGTGTATATTTCATCTACATATATTTGTGTGTGTATATATATGACAGATGTATTAAAGGGTGTCAGCTTGCAGGACAGTTTGGAGTGTTGATACCAGTCCACTGTCTTTTAGTTCCACGCCACAGAGACCACCATTTCTGTCATCTTTCCTGCTCTTTGCCAGACTTAACATGAAGGATGAACTCACCCCCCCACCCCCCTCACCCCCCGCTTCTTCTCTGAAACCTCAGGACCCACCTCTTCCTTGACAGGACTGTGCGTTTTGATGTTGATGGAACTAAATTTCAATAGTATAACTGGAACTTCATCAGATAATGACAAGACTTTTTCATATTCAACTACATTGCCATCAGTTTTAAGTTGCTAGATAAATTTCGATGATTAGGGGGTGAGGTCAAAATGCATTATTGATACCTTTATCATTCTGGGTATTAAGTAAGGGACTATGAATGCATTGCAGTTGATTATTGGCTAACTTAAAAGAGAATTTCCTTTAGTTATTAGTTTTGAAATGAAGTGTTTTAAAAATCATATTATTGGGGGCTCATACATCATTTTTCACAATACATACATTGTACCAAGCACCTTCACATGCCTGCTGCCAATATCATTCTCCAAATATCTTCTTTTTCACTTGAACCCCTGATATCAGCTTCTCATTCCCTCTCCTCCAGCCTTGCTCCCCCTCCCCCTCCAACCCTTAATACTTTATAAATTGTCATTGTTTTGTCATATCTTACACTGCCCGGTGTCTCCCCTCGCTCACTCCTCCAATGTCTGTCCTTCTGATAGGAGGTTATGTGTAGCTCCTTGTAGTTGGCTCCCCCTGTCTACCCAACCTTCCCTCCACCCATCCAGTAGCTCCATTCTTACTACTAGTCCTGAGGGATTCATCTGTCCTGGGTTCCCGCTATTTCCAGTTCCCATCTCTGCCAGTGTGCCTCCTCCAGTTCAGCTGGATTTGTAAGGTAGAGTTGGGACCATGATAATTGGGGGGAGGAAGCCTTCAGGAACTAGAGGAAAGTTGTATGATTCATTGATACCTCACTGCACCTTGACTGGCCTGTCTCCTCCCTGTAAGGGGGTGTCCAATTGTCAACAAGGGGCCTTGGGTCCCCACCGTGCTCTCCCTCTCATTCATAGTGATGTGATTCTTGTTCTTTGATGCTTGATATCTGCTTCCTTTGACCCCTCGTGATCACACAAGCTAGTGTGTTTCTTCCATGTGGATGTTTCTGCTTCTGGGCTAGATGGCCATATAAACTGTTCTTTTCATCTTCTAAAATAAAAACTCATTATGTTCTCAGAAGCCCTTACATTGCCTGGGATAAAGAGGCCAGTGAGTTGTCTTGGGGGTAATTTCTGGGGGTCTTTCCCAGCTCTTGCTATAATACACTACTTGAGTACCATAAGGGGGTGGGGAATTTCTTTCATGCCACAATCAGAAAATGACTGTTATACTGAGCATTGTATCTAAAAGTGAAAGTAGCACTTCCTGTGTCTACCAGGGCTGTTCCATAAGCTTGCTCTGTATCAGAGAATCTGAGAGAGACGCCGGCATCTCAGAGTGCTACTCCCACCGTTCTCATCAACAACTATACATTGTGGCATTACTCTCCTTGATGCCTCTGAGTATATTTTATTGACTAGTTCAGAAGCGTGCTATCAAACTGTAAATTGGAGAAGTCTATGAAGACACTGTGTGGTATGCTCTGTGAAGTTCTCCCAAACCTTCTGGCTTATAAGCTTTGATTTTTCGTTCTCATTTGGAGAACGAACTGTGCACCTTGATTACTCAGGACATTGACTCCCAGTTTAACAAGGCCTTGCTGCTGACAGGCTGGGTTCCAAGTCTTCTACGGGATGTCTTTTCTCCCATTTTAGAAGGACAAGCCTAACTAGTGAATGTTTTATTGAAAATGTTTCTATTTCAAAGCTGACATTTAAAATGATTAGTTTAACTTATAAACTGTGAAAATGAGTATGCCCACAGCATACTCTGTAACTTTAATAGCATTTAAATAAATTTCACTTTTTTCTGAGTCTGGGCTTTTTGAAGTCTAGATACCCCCACGGGGCCAATAATAGAAGTAGCCATACCATGGAGCAGAAGGAGAAGGTGGGGTGGAAAAGGGGAAATCAATCATCTAGAGACTTGTTTTGAAATATAATCTCTGCTAATGAATGCGATCATAAAAATATCTTTTGCAGGATGAAAAACCTACTTTGATTACAAAAAAAAAAAGAAACCCTCCTGGTTTCTGCAATGAGAGGAAGTAAAAGGATTATTTTAGTATTAGTATTAAATATGTTTTACTGTATACTAAACAAAAGAACAGCCACAACAAAATAGAAGTATAGCCAGAGTGCTCCTTAGTGACAAGGATACTATGTTTTATCTTGCATGTTTTGGATATTTCGCCAGGAGAGACGGATTGCTGGAGAAAGATATTGTGTTTGACAAAGTAGAGGGGCAGCAAAGAAAGAGGATGGCCCTTGGAGAGGCAGATTGATGGCGTGGCTGCAACAAAGGCCCCTGGCATAGGATCCGCTGTGAGGATGGTGCAGGACCAGGTAGTGTTATGTTCTGTTGTGCATAGGGTTGGTATGGGTCAGAACCAGTTGGAAGGCACCTAACAGCAGCAACATGAGTCAGAGCTGGCTGGATGGCGACCAACAAGTCTCACTGCTGTTGGTACAGATGTTACTGTGGATGTCCCAGTAGCAATCTTGCAGCTCTCTGCTCACCAATACGAACACCGAACCCACTGCCATCCATTTGATTTCAACTGACAGCGACAACAGTAATTGCATAACTTAATGTCAACTGTATCATTAGTTCTGCATCACTATCTAGATAAGAGAGGTGGGATAAACTGTTGGGAGGAGAAAACAACAGGACAGACAGGACTGGGGGACCTGGGAGAGAGGGAGGCGGGGGAAAAGAAGGGAACTGCCAACAAACCTAGGGACATGGGAACAACAGTGATCTAAAATCGATGGCAAGGAGGGCGTAGGATGCCTGGTGAGGCTTGATCAAGGGCAACGCAGCCAAGAGGAGTTACTGAAACCCAAATTAAGATGAATATGACAGTGGGACCAGAGGAAAATAAAAGGAAATAGAGGAAAGAACTAGGAGGCAAAGGACAATTATAGAGGTCTAAAGACAGAGATGTACAAATATAAAATATATTTATATATAATGATAAGGGCATATACCTTTGTGCATATATTTATATGTTAAATGTTAAGGTAGCAGGTGGACATTGGGTCTCTACTCAAGCACTCCATCAACGCAAGAACACGTTGTTCTCTTAACCCCACATTCTGTGGCACTCATCTCCCTGCCATGATCACTGAGGGCAAAATGGGTGCATAAGCAAATGTGGTGAAGAAAGCTGATGGTGCCTGGCTATCAAAATATATAGTGTTGTAAATTCTTGAAGATAAAAAAGCAACCTTCTAGCTGAGAAGCAGCAAAGCCTACATGGAAGAAGCACAATAACCTGTGTGATCATGAGGTGTCGATTGGATCAGGTATCAGGCATCAAAGACCCAGAACAGACAAGCATATCAATATGAATGAGGGTATGTGTGAAGTGGAGACCCAAAGCCCATCTGTAGACAATTGGACATCCCCTTACAGATGTGTCACAAGGAAGAGACAAGTCGGTCAAGGTGTAGTATAGCACCAAGGAAACATACAACTTTCCTATAGTTCTCCAATGCTTTCTCTTCACCACACTGCCACTATCATGACCCTAATTCTATCTTATAAATCTGGTTAGACCAGAGCATGTACACTAGTAGAGAAAAGCATTCCCAACACAGGGAATCCAGGATAGACAACCCCCTCAGGACCAATAATGAGAGTAGCCATACCAGGAGGGGAAAAGGAAGGGAAGGTCAGGCAAAAAGGGGAACCAATCACAATGATTGCCATATAACTCCCTCCCTGGAGGATGGACAACAGAAAAGTGGGTGAAAGGAAAAGGTTGGTATAATACATGAATATATATATGTATATATATATATATATATATATATATATGCTATCAAGGGTTCACAAAGGGAGGAGGGATGGAGGGGGGACAGTGGGGAGGGTGAAAATGAGCTGATACTAAGGCCTCAAGTAGAAAGAAAATGTCTTTAAAATGATGACCGCAACATATACAAGTGTGCTTAGCACAATGAATATATGAATGAATTGTGATAAGAGCTGTAAGACCTGCCAGTAAAATGATTTAAATGAAAATAAAAATGAAAAAAGTGTAGGGGTGATATCCAACCTGTCAATCAGGTCACAACTTGATGATGCTGTGACCTTCTCAAAAGGAGGAACCTGGTGTGGCGGTCATGTACTATGTTAATTTCATGATTGAGATGAAGAGGTGGAGTCTAGCCTGTTACTCTGGAGATAGCCATTGAGTAGCCAATGAGGTCTCTATGTGGGCATGGCTTTCTCCTGAGACTTCTGGGAAATCTCGCGATATTTCCCTCATGGAGATGAGAAGCTATCTCCCCTGTTGTGCGGAGTTAGTCTCAGAGACAACGAACTACGGAGAAGACAAGATGGCAGCATGCGAGGAGCTAGACGAGCTAGAGGAGAAGCCACATGGCCTTACCCTGATGGAGTCAGACCTCTGAAGCTGGAGATGCTACGTGGAGACCCCTGCCAGCGCTGAGTTGCCTCTATCACCACTGGATGCTGTTGATGGACCCTGAGCCCTGGAAGTGAGGAGCCCTGGGGAGACCCCTACCTGCGCCGGGACTCTGCACCCACTGACCTGTGACTTTGTGAGTCGGAAGGAGACTTTATAGACTGGTATTAGGCATATGGGCTAATATTGGACTTATGACTTTGAACTGGACTGGGCTGGGATGCTTTCTTAATGTCCTTATTTCTCTTATATATAAAGTGTCCCCTTATATCCATATGCGAATCTTTGTATTTGTTTCTCTAATTTACCCAGACTAGCACACCTGGGAACCTCCTCTTGTCTGCCTTCACCTTCCTGCTGGTGAAGGAGCTGCCCTAGGAGCTGCCAGAACCCTGCCTAGTTTCTACTGACCTTGGATGCACATGGCATTGCCTCCACCAGCTTGTGGTCTTTCTGCACTCTGCACCATTGAGTCTGAAGAGGAAGTTATGGACCACTCTCGCACATCAAGACTTGAGTTTGGACTGGGCTGGCATGTTTTCTTGATATCAAGCTTGTACTTGCACATATGTGAGTGTCGCTGGATTTGTTTCGCTAGTTAACCCGGCGCAACACACCTGCCCTATAGGACAGAGTGGAACTGCCCTCCAGGTATTCCAAGGGAGAATTCTTTATGGGAACTGGCTGCCACATCTTTCTCCCTTGGAGTGCTTTGTGGATTTAAACTATTCACCTCTCCGATACAAGCCTGGAGTTTAACCACTCTGCAACCAGGACACACCTCTTTTATCACCAGAGTAAATTAAAACAGAAAAATACTTCCCTGCATGAAAATATTTCCTCCCTCTATCACACACACACACACACACACACACACACACACACACACACATACACACACACTTGCAGGCTAACACAAGGACACAAGGCCCCAAGGGGGCAGGAGTGTCATGTCTCCAGCTGGAAGCTGACCTGGCTTCAGAGTTCTTCTTCCACTCAGCTGTTCTCCTTCACAGCCAGCTCCCCCAGGACTGGCTCCTTGGGCTGGGCAGTAGCAACTTTGACACTGAGAAGCGGCTACACTGCCAGCCACACTGGCATTCAATTTCTCTCCCAGGCTCAACAAATGCTAATGCAGCCCAGATGATCTCTTGGCTCAGCTCAGAGTCTGTGTTCTCATTCAACCTGGTTCCCCAAGGAGGCAGAGATTCTGCTGACTTTTAGTCCATGCACTTTTATTCCCTGCCTTCCTGTACCCTGTTCCTAAAATCCTTGCAGCCCCTACCCAGAGGATTCCAGGAGAGAAGGGAAGAAACCACAGCCGGCCTAGTGTTGGAGCAGAGGTGTGTGGAACAGACCAGAGAGGAGAGCCATCTTCGCCAGGGACTCTTGTGCAATGCACAGCTGTGTGGAAGCCCATCCTCTTCTCTAACTTGGGTTCCCCTCTGTAGCCAGAGAGTTTCAGAGAAAGAAATAGAAGTACATCACTGCTCACTTGCCTGAGGAAAATCCAAACTTTGGCCTCAAAGTTCTTCCTGCTTTGCCTCTCGTTGGCTCTCCTCTTGCCCAATCTACCTGTGTCAGCCACCATAGCTAGTTCCATCTCCTCCAATCACCGGGCCTTTGCACAGGCTTGGTCCTTTCATTGGGCTATCCCTGTCCTAGCCCTACAAATTTCACCTTGACCTTGCTTTCCCACAAGCTTCTCCACGCCTGACCACGCTTGGTTCAGGTACTATCTGAACTATGAGCTATCGCCTGCTATAAAGAAGGACAAAGAACTACCTCAAGTGGGTGCCTGTGACACACAGAAACTTGTACTCTTGCCATGTGGGAGGCTAGAAGCTTGAGAGAAAGCTTCTCAGCTCAAGTTCCAGTGTAAAGCTTTCTCTCCCTGTTGGCTCTCAAGGAAAATCCCTGCCTCTGCCTGTTTCTTGGAGATCTCATGTGTCCTGGCATCTCTCTTCCACTGTCTTTGCTTGTTTCCTTCATCTGCTTCAATGACTCAAAGGAGATCGACATAGGCCCCCTACATTTGTGGCGACCATTCATTCACCCAATAAAGAGACCTCAGGCCAATACTGTCTATGTTAGACAGGTTCCTCTAGAGAAACAAAACCAGGGCACTAATAATTTAATATATATTTTTATTGATAGGTAGATAGATAACATAAGAAATAAAGAGTTAATTAATCTATAAAGCAGTACAAATGACTCAGTGCAACTCACTTCCCTGAGACAGCTAATACACTGGCAGTCTTTCAAGTCTTGAGGGCCACTGGGTAGCCCTTTGTCAAGCAATTGAGGGTATCTGGTCACAGGCAGCAAACAGCAAGGCAGGTTACCAACAGTCAGCCAGATGACAGGATCTGACAGTCCCCAGCTCAAGAGATGTATATTTTAGTAGCGTGGCCAGGCAGGGCTTGAAGGAACTTCAACGTACAGTGGTACAGTGTACGGGTTAGGTGTCCCACAGGTAATGTAGCATGCAAACGGAGGCACAGCACAAGCAGGTTGCACTCTGGTTGGATGCTCGAACAGCAAGAGACAAGAAGGGGGAGGCTTGCCATTTATCTCCGCCCTTCACTTAATCCCACATGTGTTCACTGGCCATGTTGGCACAACAAGCCTACCTATCACACTGTCTCATTGACATAACAAAGAAACCCATTCCCAGATGGGAGCATAACCTCAGACAGAGGGGTTAGGACTGACAACACATATTGTGGGAGGTACACAATTCAACCCATAAGAAGTGACAAGAGTCTGCTGATGAGTTTAGCCCTGGAATAGAACTTCCCACACGGTTAGCCTCTGCTCCTTTCCCCTCAAGGGCATCTTCAAAGACTTCTCAGCCCTGACCCAACACCATCAGGTACATCCACGGCATGTGGGAATGTCCTCAAAGAAGAAGAGCTATTGCTTGATTGATGGGCATTCCCCCACCATGGGCTGCCAAGCAAGGGCATGGAAACAACCATCTGGGGTGAACCCTGCTATCCTCTCTTTTTGCCTGTCAGATTGGCCCAAGGTCTGACAGCCCAAACAAAGAGGAGCCCGCCTTTTTCTCGAGATCACCCTGTCTTCTTCACCCCTATCCTACCTGGGTTGACTTTGAAAAGCACCGGGAGGCCAGACCGTGGCTGGCCATTTCATGCACTTTCTATTTCTGATGTGTACCTCAGGGGAGGGCTGGGAGCCTGGAGGCCCTGAGGTTAGATTGATAGAAAAGTCGCCTCAGCAGTGGAGGCATCACAGGGAGGGCCTGTGTGTGTAGTGGAAGTAGAGGAAAGGGTGACAAATGGCTGGAGCCACTCTTGCTTAGAGACCAGAGGACTGCAGCCCCTCAAGGGAGAAAACTGGGAGAAGAGGGTCTTGTGCCACGAGAGGAAGCCACATCTGATGATGCAGTGCTGATGGTGCCCAGGCAAGACCTTTACTCAAAAAGAATGAGGAAAGGAGAATGCAGGAAAGAAACAACTCAGTAAGGGTGCGGAGGGAGATCTAAATAACAATAGTAATTACATATATAAATCATTTTATTGGGGGTTGCACAGCTCCTATCACAGTGCATCCATCCATCCATTGTCTCAAGTACATTTGTATATATGTCGCCATCATCGTTTTCAAAACATTTTCTTTCTACTTGAGCCCTTGGGATCAGCTCATTTTCCCCTCCCTCCTTCCCTTCCTCTCTCCTTCATGAACTCTTGATAATTTAAAAATTATTATTTTTCATATATTGCACTGCCCGATGCCTCCTCTCGCCCCCTTGGATGTTGTCCATCCCCCTGGGAGGGGGTTATATAGTTAGGTCATTGTGATCAGTTCTGCCTTTCTTCCCCCACCTACCCCTTCCCTCCTGATATGGATACTCTCAATCTTGGTCCTGAGGAGTTTATCTGTCTTATATTCCCTGTGTCTCTATCTCTTATCTGTACCCATGTACATGCTCTGGTCTAGCTGGATTTGTAAGGTAGAATTAGGGTCATGTTAGGGATGGGGGTAAGGAGGAAGTATTAAAGAACCAGAGGAAAGCTGTATGTTTCATTGATGCTATACTGCACCCTGACTGGTCTGTCTTCTCCCCAATGATATAGTTTTAATTGAGCTTGTGCACACTAGTGGGCTTGAACAGAAGCCGGGAGTGAGTGCTCCCCTCACCTGATTTGGGGTCCTTAGAGGGTGAGCACCTGCCTCTCTGAGGACAGTTTAGTGTTTAGAGACAAACATGTTCTCAGTGGGGGCCTGATCCGCCTAATCCTAGATGTCAGAGCCCATTCTCAGGCCAGTGACCACAGCCCAGCCGCAAGTACAATGTCTTCCACATGACATTTCCAGGGTAACCGAGGCTCCCTTTTGTGTGGCACCTGCTGCCACTGCCCCGTGGTCTTGTGTCCTGTGTTCTGGTGTGACCTTGTGAGTCTCTCCACCCCAGGACAGCCATGGACCAGGGGGTGTTCCATGCTTATCAGGTGCATTCTGGTGGCATGAGCATTGAGTGTCATAGTGTTTCCCGTTTCCAAGTCTGTGGATCACTCTTTCCTCTCTTGGCTGGGGAGTGTTGTGGTAGAGAGAGTGAGGAATGAAGGAAGCCCAAATATTAAATGCCAACATTTAAAGCTCATCTCTTAAGCATTAAGAGATTCATCATCCGGTGAGTGAACTGAGGCCAAGGAACCTTGTTGGCATAGAGGTTTAGCATCAGGCTGTTAACCGCAAAGTTCAAACCCACCAGCTGTCATGTGGGAGACAGATGAGGCTTTCTGCTCCCATGAAGATTGATAAACTCACAGAGTGGGCGGTTCTGCCCTGTCCCGTAGGGTTGCATGAGTCAGAATAGACTGGATGCCACTGATTTTTGCTTCTGGTATTTTGGACTGAGGACCTGGTAAAAGACACAGTTGGAACCAATACTAACTGGAGTGGGTCCATATCCCCTAGGGGCACAAGTGGTTTGCACTTGCCTATGAGCCTAAGTTAGCCTTTGAACCATCGAAGAAAGGCCTGGTGTTGGTGCTTAGCGTCACAGCCAAGAACTCTCTGAAGCAATTCTGCTCTGTGACAAAGGGCGATCTCCATGAATCAGCAATAGCAATTAACAAGTACCCGACGATTCTGTACACACATGGGAGAAGTTCTTCTCCCATCATCCTACACTTTTGCTCTTAAGGTCTTCACCGACTTGGATGAAACCGGCCCACCTTACCAAGGGCAATCTTGTCTGAACAGCAACATGTAGGCTAGGTCTGACGGAACAAATCTATTCCGTAAACAGGGCATCCGGTTCCACCCATCTCTGTTCCACGTTCATCAAGGAGGCCAGGAAAAACCTCGTAGGTGCACTGTCATTTCTGCTTGTCTGTTCCCTGCTTGTGACCCCGCTGCTGGTTATGGACCAAGTAACCTCTCTGTTAGATACAAGAAGCCCCACTGGCACAGGGGGTAAGCATGAGGCTGCTGACAGCACAGTCAGTGGTTCGAACCCAGCAGGAAAAAGATGAGGCTGGCTGCTCCCATAGAGCTGTATATACTTGAAGTCAGCTGGATGGCAGAGGGTGTGTAGTCCCAGCCTGGGAGTGATGTCTTTGGTGTCGGGATTCACTATTGTCGACTTAGCACGCGACTCATAGTGATCCCATGCACTAGGGGATCGGGCTGTTGTGATCCATAGAGATGTCCGGGCTGATGTGGGGATGGAACTCTCCAGCCTTTCTTGCTACAGGACTGGAAGCCTCATAGCCATGCTTGTAGTGCGCTGGTTGGAAATTAAACCCATGACTTGACAGCGCCTAACAATAGCTCCTGAGTGGAAGGTGAGAGTTCAACCCCTGGCCCGTCACTGTCCCTGGGTCTCTGGTCGCATGATGACATCTGCACCATAAAAAATGTGAACACCTGTATTTCGACCTCAACAGAAGGGTCGTGGGGAGGAGATGATCCAGTCAAGGTGCAGTGTAGCCACAATGAAATATGCGACTTTTCTCTAGTTCTTAAATGCTTCCTCCCCTCCATGATCATGCTCCTAATTGTACCTTACAAATCTGGCTAGGCCAGAGGGTGTACACTGGTACTGACAGGAACCAGAAACATGGGGAATCCAAGACAGATGATCCCTTCAGGACCAGAGGCAAGAGTAGGGATGCTGCTGGGAGGGTGAAGGAAAGGTGGGTAGAAAGGGGGAACCAATTTTAAGGATCTACATAGAACCTCCTCCCTGGGGTATGGCCAACGAAGAAGTGGGCAAAGGGAGACACTTGACAGTGTATAATATGACAAAATAACAATAATTTATAAATTATCAAGGATTCATGAGGGAAGGAGGAGCGGGGAGAGAAGAGAAATATGAGGAGCTAATACCAAGAGCTTAAGTAGAAAGAAAATATTTTGAGAATGATGATGGCAACAAATGTACAAATGTGCTTTGCATACAATAGATGTATGTATGGATTATGATAAGAATTGGATGAGCCCCCAATAAAATGAAAAATAAGTTTTAAAAAATGTGAATCCATGAAAAGTAACCTGGCTCTGGAGCGAGGATAAGGTGGGACTGGTAGAGAAAGTCCCTGCAGGGGAGTGGGTACCATTGAGGCCAGCTAGAGATTGGGGTTCTATGGGAGACTTTGGGGGTGTACACTTCAGCAAGCAGCTGCACTTAGATTGTGGAGTTTCAAAGCAAAGCCCCCGGAGAGAAGCTGTGACTTGAAGGCCATGCTTTGGGAAGCGCAGATGTCGTGATGGTGCTGAGAGCCACTTAGGAGCCTTCTGTGCGGGATTGCCTGAGCTATCGGGGATGTGCACAGTGCATGGCTTGTACTCCATTCGTGATTTGGTTCTTAATCTCCCCCTTATACCAACTACTTCAAACTTCAACGCAGAATTTCAGGACTTATTTCAATAAATCACAAGGGCTTAATGGGGGAATCAAAATCAAATGAAATAAATGGGCTAAACTGTCGAGCTGCTAGATTTGACTCCAGACACGACAGGGTCTGGGAAAGCCCAGCACAATGTATAATGAGCACATCTACTTATGAAGCCCGCCCCCTACCCTCCCCCTCCTTTAGGGTCTCAGCCAGAGCTTCCTGGGCCTATGGACCCTGTCTCAGATGACATGGAGAAAACCTCTGTCTGAGGAAGACCCAGGCAAGAACAGTTCCATGCAGGAGCCCAAGTCCACATCAAACGCTCCTCCTGGTGCCATCTACAGAGAAAGTGGGGCCCCAGCCCTGCTGAATTCATTGCAAGTCATGAAAGTCTATTTTCCAGGCTTAAGTCTCAGAAGTGAGTTAAATGCTGTCTTCACACAGAGCAAATGGGGCGTCGTGCTGAGAATTAGGGGGTGAGAGAGCTGAGAATGAAGACCCTGATGTTCTGCCCGTCCTCCACAGGGTCTCCCCATGCTGGGATAAAATGTGGCCAGGTGACACACCACTGCAGGGTCGTTGTTGGATTCGCATCCCTTGTCCAAGTATTGTGTCCGCCGAGTGCTTTCCAACCGCCAGGGCTCAGCTGCCCAGCACCAGGTCAGACGGTATTCTGCTGTAACCCAGACACATCTTGCTGGCCAATTTCCAAAAGTAGATGGCCAGGTCCTGTCCCCCCTAGCCTGTCTTAATCTGGATGCTCTGCCCACCCTGCCCACCAGCAGTGACCCGGCTGGCATTTGAAAGGCCAGTGGCACGGTGTCCAGTCTTCCAGCAACACACAAGCAGCGCTGCTAGCACGACAGACTGACCGAGGAATGGGCAGACAGTTTCTTCTCCCACCCCCACCCCCCTTCCCCACAAGCAGTACTGCTACGACACCTCAGCCAACCTCCCAGGTACACAACATTCCCAAAGAGGTCATTGCCCCTCGGCTCTCAGAGTTCTCTCTTTTTCACGTTGCTGTCCTTTCACCTTGATACGTTGAAGGGCACGGGGTCCTGGCTGCTGGCAAAGTAAGCAGCATTTGCCAGACTAGCAAACCACCACAGATATGAATGGCTTTCCAAAAAAAAAAAAAAAAAGCACACACGTTCACATTTGTCCTTAGCACAAATATTCCTTTCTTGTTCTCTGGCTTTTTGAATATTGTTGGTGACTTTTTCTTTCTTACTCTTTATCTTTTATTATTATTATTATTTTCCTTCTGTTTCATTTTAGTTTTGTTTTTTACTGGGTCTGTTGGGTTTCTCTATTTAGGAAGCACAGAAGGAGTGGGTGCATAGGGACACTAGCTGATGCAATGGTTTATGGGGGTGGGGAGGAGGGTGAGGGGTTGAGGAGAAGGGAGTGTGGTGAATTTGGGAACGAATAATGAATGTGGGAGAGAGCATTAGAATTAATTGTGAAGGCATATATGTTACTCTTTTCAAAAGCAATTTAACTATGGATATTTATGATATGTGAATATTATAGCAAGGAAACTTCTAAAGGAAAAAAAAAACAATCAAACGTAACCGATGGTTACTGTGGGCGAAGGAGGAAGAGTTCTTGCACAGGGCACAGTGAATTCATGTGGATGGTAGAGTCACAATTTGGAAAAGGCTATCAATAGTAACTGTACAACATGAAGACTATAATCAATGACAATGGATGATACATGTAGCAGTTGTTGAATGGGATAATGTTTTGTTGTGTGTTTTATTGCCACAATTAAAAAATAATCATTACACGAATAACAATGAGTACAAAGAAGAAGAAAATGCTTTATAATCGACTGTGGTCATGATTGTACAACTCTCCTTGAAATGACTGAACTATTGAATTGTATGACACATGGATGAAGTGCCAACACAATGGTTAAACACACACACACACGTTTGTTTCCTTGGTGATGGGTCTGTAGGTCAGCTGGAGTTTAGCTGTGTCTCCCCTAAACTTGTCTGGGCTTCACTGGACTAGTTTTGGCTCTAGGCTTGGAGCCAGGTTCAGGTTGGCTCCTTAAGTCTTCTGTTTGCCACCCTGTCACCTGGGGCATCCTTATTTCCTGGAGGGGACCATGAAAAGACACTGTGCTTCCCTGCTTAAAACCAGTGTGTCTCTTCCCCACCACATGCGCCAGGGATCAGCAAGTCCTCTGACCCAGCCAGTGGAATGGGGAGTGGTGCTCCATCCTGGGGGAGGAAGAGACCATGAATATCAATAAAGAATGCCATAATCTACTATAGGTAGGAAGGGCGGAGGTTATATCGTTCTCTCACTTACATCATGATCAGGAGACTCTGTCCTGCTTTTCAGTGCTCATGGAATGTTGGCTATGATGCAATGGCTGGAAGAATGAGTTAATAAATCTTGGGAGAGATACAACCCGAATTCTCCTGAGAAGCCAGGCTGCTGTGGACACACCGTCAGGAAAGACCCGCTCCAGAAAAGGATAGCTTGCTCAGTCAGCAACATTTCATTCTGAATGGCAAATAACAATAACAACGATTACAAGGTTCTGGACTAGAGTTCTCTGGAGAAAGACAGTGGAGAGACATGTAACTAGCACTAATCATCTCTGGACACGATTGTGCCATTGCCCGGCGTCCAGCACATGCTGGGCCTGTGTGCGGTGAGTTCTCCTTTCAAAGGCTTTGCAGGTGATGTCATGCTTCAGAGCCATGCCTAATTTCTCTTTCCATTTCTGCTGCATGCTTCCGTTCCAAAGAGTCTCGGGCACCTAATCCTTACTATCCCTGAGAGGGTGTGTGAAGGGTGGTGGGACCAGAGGGGGCTCCCATCCAGCTACACTGCTATGGTCTTTCACGTCCTCCTGCCTGCTGGCCTCCAGATGCTGAGGCATGTAGCGCTGAGCAGGCACGCTAACCAGGCATGCTGAGTCTGGTGCTACTTTGGCCTCCTCTTTGCTTTCGCTTTTCTGCCTTGATCTGTCTCCTGGAAATGGCTTCTCTGACACCCTTGGCTGCTTCCCTTCCTGCTATCGTAAGGGACTGTGGAGTCGGATGCTCTCAGCTCTCCAGCCTTTACACCCAGCTGGGGCTTCCATGAAAGAGTCAGTGCATTTCCTAGCTTGGTCCAGGGTGGGGTGGGAGTCAGACAGGAGACAGAACTATTTCAAGAACCCCACCAGATGACTTTTTCCTCTTACCTGCCAGTGCTCACCCCTGTCTGGAATTGTATCTAGGCTCAGGCAAGGTGACTGGGTTTATAGAGTCTCCTTAAGTATATTGTTTCTGGCATTGTATGCTCTGATTTGTTCCGCTTCACTGCAGGTGAAGGGACTTTGAGGTGGACTGAGTGGCTTTCCAAAGATGATGAAGCTACATGGTAGGGAAATGAGAATTTGTTGGATTCCAAGCTGGAAGTCTGAATTCCCACATGACCCAGAAATCCCACTCCTAGGTATATGGAAATCTAGGTATAAGAATTGAAGTGTTAGACTGGGTTGACTAGAGAAACTAATCTAAGGACACTCACGTATAAGAAAGAGCTTTATACCAAGAGTAACTGTATATAAGAAAATATCCCATACCAGTCCAGATTAACTCCATCAGTCCAGTATTAGACCAGATATCCCATGCTAGTCCATAAATTCTTCTTCAGACTCATGTAGCCATTCACAATGGTGCTGAAAGCAGAAAGATCACAGACTGGTACGTGAAAAGTCTTGAGGATCCAGTGATGGCAGAAGCATCTCCACACTGGCACGGGTCTCCACAGGGCTCCTCCAGCTCTCTGAGCATGGCTCTTCAACAGGGAAGTGAAGGAGAGACAGAGAGAGAGTGAGAAAGAAAGAGACAGAGACCAACCTCCAGTGAGAAAGAGAGACATTTCCAGAATCCTCATGAGAAGATCACACCCGCAAAGAAGCATCATCAGGTTGTGACCTGATTGACAGACCAGACTCCACCTCCTCACTCTTAATAGCATCAAGTTGACATGAGATTATGCAACCCCCCGTTTCCAACACCAGTGATCATTGCAATGTTATTCACAACAGTCAAAAGATGCAACCAACCCATGTCAGTCAGCAGATGACAAGATAAAACACAATGTGGCACATGCATATCTCTCCCTGCCATCCAGTCAAATCTGACTCATAGCAACTTATAGGGTACAAACTACCCCTTTGTGTTTATGAGACTGTAACTCTTTACGGAAGCAGAAGTCCTCGTCTTTCTCCCATGGAGTAGCTGAGGTTTCCAACTGCTGACCTTGAGGCAAAAAGCCCAACACACCATAGTATGTTAGTCTGGGTAGACTAGAGAAACAAATTAATAAGCACACATATGTGTATAAGAAAGAGCTTTATATACAAGAGCAATGAATTATTAAGAAGACATTCTAGTCGCCCAAATCAAGTCCATAAGTCAGATTTTAACCAATATGTCTGATACCAATCTATAAAGTCCTCTTCAGATTCGCCATACACATGCAATGATGTCTAATTTAGGAAGAGCACAGGCCAATGGGTGTGGAGTCTTGTGGACCCAGTGGTGTTGTAAGTAACTCAACATTGGCAGGGGTCTTCACATGGCTTCTCCAGTTCCCAGGACATGTTTCAGTGTAACACTATGTATCTTGTTAGTATCTCTCAGGGGGTGAGCAGAGAGAGAAAATGTCTCCCGTCTCCAAGGAGAAAAAATACAGGAGTTCCCAGAATTTTCAGGGGGAGGTCATGCCCATATAGAGGCCTCATTGACTATTACCTAGTTTAGACTAGACTTCACCTTTCACTCCTAATCCTTTCAAGTCCCAAATTGACACCAGATTATGTAACTATCACAGACCACCCCTTGACAATTTGACACTTTCACATGGCTCTTTATCCATATGCAATTTTCAAACAAACAATAATGAAATAATACCTGTACTTAACAGAATAAAATTAAAATGTATACAATTTAAAACTATGCCACCCTCATTTACACATAACATTCTATATGTGAATAAGACAAAAATATCAAATACCTAACAATTGCAGTAAAGCAACACATTAATCCTATAATCCTTAAATATATTCCCCCACCTGTGAAAGTTTATAAGTCAACCATTTCATGCCTTTATCCCCCCAATTTTGGGAATTCAATACTACCCACTTACATCAGCTCAGTGCTCTGAGAAGACAGTCATATTCTTTGATGTGAAGAATCTTCATTCCAGTTTGGAACATTGTGAAATCTTCATCCATAAATAAAGTCCAATCAGGATAGGCCATCCATAAAACCTGCAGGTATATGCACCAGTTCACAGGCTCAAATATCTTCTCATCATCTGTTTGGGTTCTGGTCAACTCAATGTGGGCCGCCTCCCGTAGCCTCACCAGGGGCCCGTTGGTCACCTTGCCTTTAGACCATGGCTCCATCACAAATTCTCAGCAACCCTAGCCCCCTTGTGCTAGGTCATGAACTTCAGACCACTCAACCTGCTCTGATCTTTTCCTCTAGGCCCTGTGGACCAGGTCGACAGGCGTCAGCGGCCAGACTGATCCCATCACTCTACTGTTGCTTTTCCCCCACTTCCACTCATCAAGTGGATCCAGGAAGTGGGGGGGCACCTCACAAGCATTTCAGCCTGCCACAGGCTCCCTTTAATGTTTAGTCCTTGAGAGGAGTTTTCTTCATGGTTCCAGATTTTTTTTTCTGCTTCTGACAAAAACTACATAGTTCAGACTTCAAATTCCAAAGAGTTCCTTTTTTCTTCACTACACCACAAGGCCTCCATTATGGTGGAATAGTCTTCAGACATAAAGAGAAGGAAAGTGCTGTTACATATTATGACATGAATGAAGCCAAGAAACATTTAAATACTGCCATTGAGTCAATTCAGATGCATGGCCACCCATAGAGCATTTCCGAGGCTATAAGTCTTTAGAGGAGAAGACAACATCACCTTTCTCTCTTGAAGTAGTCGGTGGGCTTCAACAGCTGACCTCGTGGTGTGCAGTTCAATGCTTACCCTACAGTGCCCTAAGCCTCCCTGAAAACATGATTCTGACTGAAATAAGCCAGGCATCAAAGACATATATTGCCTGGTTCCACTTTTATGTATGTCTTTCACTGCCAGTCAGTGGGAATAATCCTGCAGAATAGGGGAGACCTGCTTTGGTGAGTTTCTAAGACTGTAACTCTTTACAGGAGTAAAACGCCTCATGTTTCTATCTAGAGCAGCTGGTGACTATCTAGTTAGCACAGCTGACTTTGCATTTAACAGCCCCAAGAGCAACCACGTTGCCAACAGGGTTGGTAGAGGCAAATTCTTAGAGTCTCTGTGGCCACCAGGGATTGAAGACCTTTAGAAGTGATTGTCCAGGAGATTGCTAAACTTTTGTTTGGTGTCATGCATGACAAGTGTGTGGGAATGGAGAGTGGTGAGGCCACCCAAGTTTGCAAACCAGGCAGAATTTACTGGTTTGTGTGGGACCACATCAAGCAGAATGGGGGACATCCCATGGAGTGGAGGTGATGTGTTTACACCTCTTGTTCCTAAGTCTGGGGAACCCGGTCCAGATGGAGAAAGTCTTCTCCCAGAATGATCCAGGATGGCCCAAAGCTGTGCTCAAGCCAGACAGAACTCTTAAACAGCTCGGGCTTGGAGGGTTGAAAAGGGGCTTCATGCAGAGTAGTGCTTAAGAACAGAACTCCCCCCTCTTTCTTCCCAAAGACCTGGGATGTGTAAACAACCACTGCCCTCTGCTCTGCCTGAAGTGGCGCATCTTGCATTTCAAGAGATTGTGTTCCCTTGCTGAGCACCAGAAACTAAACTGCTATGACTTGTAAGGAAAGCCAGGTTCTCTCTGGTCTTCTCTCTCCCCCACACCCTCTCCCTGATGCCCACCCCGCCAGATTCTCTGTATGAATGGCTGTAGTGGGTGAGGCATTCAATCCTCTTCATTCTCTGATCACACCCCAGCATTTCACTCTCCCTCTTCTCAGTTTTTTTGCTAACTTTTCTCACACTGTGCCGAAGTGCCCAATATTATTCTTGCAAGACTATGCTGCCAATGACCAGGGGGTAGGTGGGAGGGGGCAGGAAACTGCTCAAATGTATTCTTCCCCCTTCATTTTGCATAGCTCTGCCTTTTCCCCATCATTGCACATTTAGAAAGAAATTGGTAGTTAAGTCAGTCCCTGATGTCTGACTATTTGCAAGTAATTTCACTATTTGGAATCTTGTGAAATGGGAATAATAACACTGGCATTATCATGGGGATTTTTGTAAGGCTTAAACCCTGCATGGAAAGAGCTCTATAAAGAGATTGACACAAAATAAGTGCTTGATAAATGAGCACAATGTTTAGTAGAAAGTACGGCAGTGAGACCATTAAATTACACTTAGAATTAAATACTGAACTGTTTACACCTCATCAAATCAATTTATTTTATGGATGATGAAATGAAGAACCAAAGTTAAGGTATATAGGAACTCAGTTCAGTGTTCTTTATGGTATATATATGTGTGTGTATATATATGCATATATATATATATATAACTCTGGTTTGGGGACAAAATCCTTAATTATAGCAATAGTTACAATTGATGGTAAACATAGTATATATCTATCTCTTTACATAAGAGACCTGGTGCACTGGACCAACTGTCTTTGTTGACTAACTGCAAGAAAGGCGGTTCAAACCCATCAGTCACTCTGTGGGTGAAAGGTGAGGCTGTCCACTCTGGTAAAGATAACAATCTCAGAAACACTAGGTAGGGCCTCTGTGGGTGGGGATTGCTAATTGAATTGATGGCAGTAGAGCTTTAAAAAATAACATCAGATGCACACGTTAATCTTTACAGCAGGTCTATGAAATAACTTACAACCCAACTCACTGCCATTGAGTGGATTCTGACTCAGTCTGAGCCTGTAGGACAGAGGAGAACTGCTTCTGTGGGTTCCTGAGACTGTAAACTTTACAGGAGCAAAAAGCTGCAGCTTCCTCCTCTGGAGTGGTGGGTGGGTTTGAATAGCTGGCCTCATGATTAGCAGTCCAATGCGTAACTCACTACAAGGGAATAGTTGTTAGTTTGTACTCTTTATACCACAAAACTGAGCCACAGAGAGATTAAGTAACTGGTCTGTTCAGACACCTCAGCCTGCAAGGCTCCTACAACTAGACTTCACTCAGCTAATAAGCAATATCATGGTGAATAGCCTAAAAAAAGTGAAAAATGTTCAATAAGCACTGTGAAATCGAGAACCAACGCCATAAGCATTTGTACATGTTTGGGCCCAATGATTATGCGTGTAATAAACTCTTTTGCAGGAAATAAGCAAACGTGGAGAAAAAAATTTCTATTTAAAGATATCCATCATGTCTTTGCTTGTTACAAAAATCTAAAACAACCTGAATGTGCCCAAGAGGAATACGTAAATGAATTATGGTGTATCCATATGATAGACTATTGTGTAGGCATTAATAATGTCTTACGAATTTTTTGAAGCATGGGAAATACTCATGGACAGATGATTGGATGGAAGAGGGAGGATATTGACCCTAAGATTGCATATGCTGCATGGTTCCATTTGCCTTAGAATATTTATCTAGAAAAGCTGATGAATAAAATAGGCCAACACGTTTGTGGTGCTCATCTGTGGGTTGCGAGCTTACATGCAAACAGGAGCTTCTACTAACCCACCTTGATTGCAAATGTCTTCTGAGTTTAAAATGATGCCTCGAAAAACAAAGCATACCCTTTAGACACAGGGAAGAAATTGAGGAGAGTTGTGAAAAGGTTTTGAGCCCATTTTGAGTACAGTGCTTGGAATAAGTGAAGGAACTGAGTGACTTGAGGGAATGGCATTCATTTGGATAAAAAAAATTCTGGAATGTCAAAACCAGACATGGCCCTCTCAAAGTTACGTCCATACCAACACACCAAACCCACTGCCACCCAAGGGCTCGAAGGGAGCAGAGTCCAACTGCTGCTTGGGGTTTTCAAGATGGTCAGTCTTCACAGATGCCCGAAGCCTCATCTTTCTCCCAAAGAGTGGCCGCTGGTTTTGAACTGATGACCCTCCGGTAAGCAGTGCAGCATTCAACGCCCTGCACCAGTCGAGCTGCTTAGTTATAGTCATAGTCTAGAACCTTAATTATTATTCTTTTATCTCATTTTAAAAATAAACTCCCAGTCACCTTGCAAATGCAGTGATTTGACCAGCCGTCTGGAAAGTTCCCATATATGAAAAGCAAATATGTATCTAAAAAAAGCCCCAAAACTTATTGAATGCTTTAGTGGAAGACAAGCGTTGCAGCTTACGTAAGTAAAAAGAGGAACTTTTTTTTTTTTAGATTCCACAGAGGGTAGAAATATGATTCTGACGAATTTTTCTTGCTTTCACAGATGGAAAAGGAAAATGAAAAATGATTGGCTTTTACGAGGTTATGTCTCAATAAAACTGAAATGTATATATTCAGGAGCACAACTGGACCTCCTACTCCCACCAGAGGGCAGTAATGTCCCCCCCCTCGCAAAGTGAAATTTATAAGGGTGCCAAGCTGGCAGGGAGAGTCTCTTTCAGACAGATAGTTTCTTTGGCTGGCTTTTATTCATGTTAGCATATTCTGGATGGTGAAGAGAAATGTTTATATTTCATCCTTGTGGAGCGGCTAATTGAAAACTTTTCAAGAAGAAGATATATCCTATAAAACTGAATGTTAATAAATCAGAAACATTTTGATAGGCAAAACTCAATTACATTTTCCATCCCACTGGGTATTTCATAAAGATGAGAATGGCCCATATCCCCACTGTGTGCGTAGCCACCTGGTAGTCTCAAGGGTTCGATAGTTATGTGTTAACTAGAAGCTTTATTCTGGCAAGTGTGAGGAATAGTGGTACAGAATATTTTAAAGTCAGAATATTTTTATTGTTTTTGTCATGATCATATAACCCCTGTTATTAATAACTTCATGAACACTGATGAAGTGTCAAATGTAGAATTACTAGATAAACACATTTGGCTGAATTATCAAAAGGGTTAAGATTGAATAGAAATAAGTGGCCAAAGTACAGGGCATGAAAAAAAAGAGTTTGTGGTGATCAAGTTGCAGAGGGTCTAAAGAGAATATCCCATGCAGGAAGTAGTCTTGATTCTATTTGAATGAGTGGCAACTGAGGTCCTGAAAGCGTGTGACCCTCTGTCCATCTAAGGTGCACCATTGGTCTCTCCCCACCCATGGGAAACAAGAGTGATGGAAACTGAAAGGAACGTGGACGTAATAAATCCAATGAACTGTGCAAACTCCCGTCTCTACAACCCAGAGACCAAAAGAACTAGATGATACCCTGTGACCACTACCAAGAGCTCCACAAAATCAGAAGGTGTTGGATAATATGGGAAGAAAATGTGGGACATTTTCAAAATCATAAGTCTATGGTTATTGATCAGATAGGAACTGCCAAGACTGGTTCTTAGAAGTCTATGGTTATTGATCAGATAGGAACTGCCAAGACTGGTTCTTAGATACCCTTCAGGTGTGAAACTGAATTCACCCCATGTCTGAATCATCAACCATTTACGATGAAAGGGACAGCACTGGCCCAAGGATTAGGAAAGAAGGAAGCCTGGAAAGGGGGGATTCAAGGAGGCCATGGGGTAAGTGACAGTACCCGGAGAAGACTGTTTGCAGTGGATGTGTTGAAACAAAACGTGCACAAGGGTTGAATATAAAACTGATGTTTGCTGTGCAAACCTTCACCTCTTTCATAATAAAGCCTTGAAAAGATGAATGCAATTGGAGCAATCACTCTAAAAAAACAAAAGCAAAAAGAAGACGTGGCTTTGAAGGCTATTCCATCCACCAGGACAAGGCTACTCTGGTTGTAGCCCAGATGAAATCTTTCTTCAGTGCTTTTTATGAGTCAGCTCTGAATGCACTACACTGGTGTGCAACAAATAATCCTCAAAATCGCAGTGGCTTCTAGCACAAACATCTTTTCTTGTGTACAGACCTCTGGATTGGCTGGGGCCTAGCCATTTGGGGGCTGGACTCAGTTGCTCCTGGCTGAGCTAAGTTGAGCATGGCTTGACGTTAGACATCCAGTTTGGACCCGTTTCATATTGTTCATTCTGGAGCAGGTGCTACCTGAGGCAGGGTCTTATCATGAGGACAGTGGAAAAGACAAGACCCCAAATAAAATCATGCAAGGTCATTGTATGCTTCTGTGGCATTACTTCTGTTCCCATGATGTTATCCAAGGCATGCCATTTGGTCAAGCCAGACATCAGTGATGTCTGTGATTCCATTTTACTGCCATTGAGTCCAGTCTGACTGATCAGAACATTACAGGACAAGGAAGAACTATCCCTGTGGGGTTTCGAGGCTGTACATCTTTAGGGGAGAGAGGGCCTTCTGTTTCTCCCTAGCGTTGAACTGCTCATCTTGTGGTTAGCAGCTCAAATCGTAGCCCCCACACACTCCCAGGATTTCAACACCGCCACTGTTCATGCGAGCAGAAAGTGCCATCTTTCTCCTGCTCTGGGTGGTTTCCAGCGGCTGACCAGAGGGTCGGCAAGAAAAGGAGGGAGATCTTCAAGGAGAGGGGCTGACATCGTGATTGCAAGTGTGGGCTCAGACTGAGCAGTGATTGTGAGGGGGGCCTGTGGGTGGCTGTGATCAGGATCTTAACCACGATCCTGGTGAGAGAGACGATAAAGCCATATGGCAAAGGGCACGCATGCTTCGGTCGATCCGTAGCAGGGAAAGGGGGCGGAATATGAAACAATAATCTCATGTGCCACAGCCATGTGATAGAAAATAAAAAGGAAAAATGACCCATAGTAAAAGAAGGAAGTCCTTAAAGCATAGGCCCTGAGTCAGGACCACAGATACATCCAGCTATCTCTATGGCCTGAAAGGAATAGACGAAGAAACACGGGGGTGGGGAGTGAGCGGGAGAAGGTAAAGGGAAGGACTGTGAGGAGGTTGCAATGCACAAGGTTCAACAAAATGTATGTAAATTGTGAAGTGTAAAACTGATGGCTACCCGCTCTGTAAAACAGCCGCCCCGGGCCCCTCTTTCAGATCTGGGACATTGCGGCCATCCTCATGCTGATGAATCGATCTCCATAGATGGGGAACCAAGGAATAGACCCTAAGAAGGACTTCACTCCGAAGAAAATCTTTTCTAGCCAGGAGACAAAGCTCTGGGAGAAATGGCCAGAGGCAGTGGAGAATCCCCTTCTGGATCTTAAAGGAGAGAGAAGCAAACTCCAAGACGATGTCTTAGGTGGAGACAGCTATGCCTTGCGTCATCCAAGGGCCTGGGCAGGATGCAGCATTCAAGTCTTTTTCAGTTCTGTGTTTCCCTGATGTCAGTGTTACTTCCCCTCCCGGTGAAAAACCCTAGCATAGGCCAAGTGTCAGCATAACACAAGTGGCAAGACCCATGACACTGTCTGAAGTTCTTCTTTTGGTTTCTCGGGGAGGAGGCTGGTGAGGCGTGTATGTGTGAAAGGCTTAGGTTCTGCTTTGGGGACTGTGACTCTTGTATGTCTCACCGCTACTAGGATTTCACCCTGAAAGCCAGGATGCCAGCATCCAGCAGCATCCCCCAGCCCAAGAGCATCATGTAAATACAACACACACCTGGTCTGTGAGGACTAGATTCCAGATCAAGGTCAGCGTCTGTATCACGATTCTACCCAGCCTACAGGACCTTTCAAAGTAAACTACTACTGTTGTTGTTGTTGTTGTTGTTAGTTTCTATCAAGTCTCACTCTTGACCCCCTCGTGCACAACAGAACCTCCTGGTCTGTTCCCTGCCCATGGCTCTTGTGGCCCCTTAGCTGACTTCCAGCAGTAGATCACCAGGCCTTTCTTCCTGGTCTATCTAAGTCTGGAAGCACCACTGAAACATGTTCAATGTCACAGCTATACTAAGCTTCCACAGATAAAGGAAAGCTGTTTACGCTGAAGACACATGCTGGTCATGGAACTCGTACCTCTGGCACAGCAGGTGGCAATCTATCATTGAAACCAGCATCTCCCATCCAGAGGTGCACTGAGTGGAGTGAAAGCATTATTGAAACTGACTGTCCTCCAGAGTCCTCAGTGTGTGATGGGGATGACATCACTCTCCTGATGGGGTTTCTGTGCAGAATAAACAAGAGCATATATATAATGGTCCCAGAACCATGTGTAGCATATAAGCCTTTAACAAATGTACAAATGGTTATTTTCCAGCACAACAAAAAGTACTTAGCTAGTTGGAAGCAGCTGGATGATGGTTACTTTTTTAAAGTTCACTTCCATGATATGTCGCTACTGCCAGTCTCAGGCTGATTTTTCTTTGGCACGGTGCCTCTCTATTCCTTCCTGTCTACTTAGACTGTTTTCTGTGTTGCCCAATTTTGTGTCCACTGAGTCCATCAGCATTTCATTCAAGGCTAACCTTTTCCTCCAATCCTTTCAGTTTGAGAAATGGCGGAGCTTGCCCTTTCTTTTTTGGTTGCACAACTTCGGACCTTGGCATATGTCATTATAAAGCTGGGTCTCTACAAACATCTCTCTGAACTCTTTTGTGGAGCTCTTTTATTTCACCATTTATTTCCATGACTCTAGCTAGTCAGTATCGGAGAAGGTTTCAGAGTCTCGTCTGACATCCATTTGCACTTTCCCATCTGCTTCATGAATGACCTTTTGCTTTCTTCATGTCCTCACTGCTTCCCGCAATTCACCTGGTCTTGGGTCATTAGTGCTCAATGGTTCAAACTTTTCAGAGGGTCTCTAAATTCCGGTGGGATGTGCTCATGGTGGTACTTTGGTTCTCGTGGTCTTCTTGCAGTCAGACTCTTTGCTTCTGGTGTATTCCATCTGGTGAGACGCATGTGCATTGCTGTTGTTTATGGGGGGAAAGTATTTGCAATAAATCCATGATTGAGATTATGGTTTGGGTGAGGAATAGTTAGTATACTGTGGATTTTCAGAAGAGTGAATAACTCTGTTGTGGAAGAAATGCAGCCAGAAAGCTCCTTGAAAGTAGGATAGTGAGATTTTGGACATGCTTTTAAACTTTGGACAGGTATTGGAAGGGGCAAGTCCCTAAAGAAGAACATCATACCTGATAAAGTAGAGGATCCACAAAGACCCTCAGTAAGATGTGCTGACGCATTGGCTATAACAATGAACATAGGCACAGCAGTGATCGGGAAGACCTCAGACCTCATGGGTGCTTTGGTAATGGTCCAACCCCTAACTACATGTACCTGAGGTATAAAGGTACCGAGGAGCAAGGGTCAAGCATTTAGCAGCTAATCTACAGCTAACCCACCAGCAAAGACCTGGCAATCTCTTCCCTCAACCCCCTGGAGAATCCCCTCTAACCATGGGCGAGACATATACAAAGCCTTGCTAACAAGAAGAATGCATTGGAAAGTGGATTGGTGCAGATCCAGTTAAGTTAAAATGTAACCTTCTATTATTTAATCTTATTTAGGATACATTTGAATTTATTCTTGTTTTAAATATTTTCTGTGGATAAAAAAACACGATTCCACTTTTTTATTCTTGTTAGCCTTTTTTTTTCATGGATTAATTTTCGATTTATAGGTAAATCTATAGAGACAGTAACCAGATCAATGGTTCCTTGAGGGTATGTCAGGGGAAGGTTGGGTGGCAATCAGAAACTAATAACAATAAGCACAAGATTGAAGATGTTCTCAAACTGACGGTGGTGATGATTACGCCACTGTTCTTGATGTGATTGAACTGTTGAATGGTAGATATGCAAATTAGGTGCCAATAAAACTGCTGAGAATCTTTTTTTTGCCCCCAAACTGTCAACAGTTTGGGAGACTAGTTCTAATCTGTTGTATGGAGTCATTGTAAATCAGCCAAGTGGGTAACACACTCAACAACATGATGGCTAGACCTGGGGTTAAGAAGCAAGTATGTCTTCTAAGCCAGTAGACCTATTTGAAGATAAGGACTTTGCTTGGAAAGACCTTCTGCCAACATCATTGCCCGGCTTGTCCTCTGGAGGCCTTCTGGTCAACATTTATTTAAGCTTTCATCTAATGCTGTCAGTGGTCATGCAGTCAACTCGACTCCTGGTGACCCGGTGTGTGTCAAAATAGAGTTGACCTCCGAGTGGTTTTCAGTGGTTGTGGTCTTTTGGAAGAAGATCTCCAGGCATTTCTTTCAATAAGTAAGTAGTCAAATGTATTTCCTCGTGGCACAACCTCCGGACTTTCAGCATTGAATTACCTCTCACCAACTGAGAAGTTTTGTCTGCCTGTGTCACAGAGTACCCACTGCTCGAATTAGTGGAACTTCCCCAGAAATGCTTTAGACTAAACTTGGCTTCTTGTGGGTTACACATGAGAAGGCACCGGGGCCTGCATGAAGGTGGCCAGGCTTCCTGTATGCCAGCTTCTACCTGGGCAGTTCAGTCTAGTGCACACCATTGGGAAGCCCACCCTCACCCTGGCATGCCCCTTGGCCAGCGACATCACTACTTCTCCTATCAGGCTCCCAGTACTTGGGTTTCTTGTCTCTGGGATCATTTCCTTCTGAGTTGGCCCTTTAACTTGGACCAGTGATGTCCCCAAAACCCAAACCCACTGTAAGTTTGCCTGCAAAGCACTTGCTTTACCCGTATCTAGGTAGATTTTCTAGGAGTCTGGTGGTGCTGTGGCTATGAATTAGACTACTAATTGTGGTCCAGTCATAGGTCAGCAGTTCAAAACCACCAGCCAGCTCCAAGGGAAAAAGAGGAAGCTTTCTCTTCCAATAAAGGGCAACGGTCTTGGAAATATGCCTGAGTCTTTTCACCCTGTCTTATAGGGTCACTGTGAGTCAGAATTAACTCAATGCCAGGGAGTTTGGTTTGGGTAGAATTTCTACATGTTGCATTTCAGATAACAAAAGTCCCAATTCTCATCTTGAAAACCTATTTACTATCAGAAGAAGCCAGCTTCTGATACATACATCACGGGCTCAATAGGCGCAGTTGTACGGTGATAATTATTTTTTATTATCATAAGGTCATAGAGAGCACGAGACAGAGAGAAATAATAGGAATCAGTCATAGATCACATCATGGTAGCAAACTCACCTCCAATGGGGTCGTCCTTGTGGAGACAGCGAGGAGGAAAAGGGATTACATGAGGGAGAGGGGCCAGAGAGCATATGGTGCTGAAGGGCTGGAGAGAGAGCCCCTCTATCCTATGTCCAATTCTTACATACCTTCTGGGGCCATGTCAGGCCCCCAATTACAAGCAAGAACATACATTACAGGAACGGGTTGTGCCATATGCACACATTATAGGAAAGGGAGGTGTGGGAGGTATCCCCATGACTCCAGACTCCTGGATGTGGCTAAACAGATTACACTAGAGATCATTAACAATAGCATGTGAATCCACCCACAGGCTTCAAGAGAAGGGAACCATCATCTAAACAGCAGGGGAGTCAGCTCTGTTGTGAGACACACAAAGGCCTCGGACAACTGGGAGCTTCCCGGAGAATAGCTAACTTAACTTCCACACCAAATGCTGGTAAATAGTTTGCTTAATATTTTTGGAGTATGTAATTGTGGAAAAGCCTTGTCTTCATCCCACAATGAACTTTAGAAGTTGTTTCTCATAGCCGCTATCAAGTTGACTCCCAAGGCATGGCAGCTCCTCGCCTAGGGGAACAAGCCACTGCCTGGCCCTGTACCCTCAGCTGGCTCATTGTGCCCCATAGACTCTCAGGGGCTGCTTTACTAGAGTACATTCCCAAACTCTCTTCCTGGTTCATCTTGCCTGGAAGTTCTGCTTAGCATCAAAGCAACATGCAAGCCTCCAGCGACAGATGGATCGTACCCATGTAGGGTGCACAACAGACAGCGAACCTAGCTTTCATATGAAAGACAAGAATTTTAGCCAATGCCTGCTGAGCTTTCACCATCAGTTCAATAGCAGACTGAGAGAGAGAGAGAGAGAGAGAGAGAGAGAGAGAGAGAGAGAGAGAGAGCAGCAGGAAGCCTCTTACTCTGTTCTTCTTTATAAATGTTGTACCTATCCCATCCTCTTTCCTTTCTGCCTAAAGTTGGTAGATCGTTTTTCCACCTTGTTCACGAATGTTGTTGGAATCCAGACCAGAGTTGCAGGAACTTTGTAGATCTCTCTGGGTGGGATTGGCATTCAGAAATGCCACCTCTCAGATTCAAGCTCAGTGGCAGGGGTGACATCACCTCCAAACAGGAACCGCTAAAGGCGCACAGCCTATCACTGCCTCAGACTGTACCATGTGCCAATACAAATGCTCTGATTGGCCAGCACTGGGTCACATGCCTTTGTCACCAGAAGCACATGAGGACTCCTACATGGATTCAGAGTGCACTCAGGGATACTGTTTCTCAGGGAGAATCTAGAAATGACTGCCCATAGAAACTGGGCATTAAAACTGCATGATGGATTTAATGATATTGCTTTCATGTATCGAAGATTAAGGTGCTCTGAAAACGATACAGAGAAGGATACATAGAGAAGTATCATTCCTTCCAGTATTTTTCCTGCTTCATCTCCTGACATCTCTTGCAGGAAATCAGCTACCCCTAAAAACTTAAAAAACAAACAAACACACCAACTAACAACCTTGTATTTGATATACATGTGTAAAACGGTTGCCATTTCAGCACCTCCACATGTCCAGTTCAGTGACATTGTGTCCCTCGTGGAAAACTATCACTGTCACCCAACCCCCCATTTTCCATCACCATTAATAGAAGCTCAGTGTCACCTAACATCGACTTCTCTTCCCCTCTCCTTCCTCCTACTCCTTATGTCTGTGGGCACTTGCCTCGTCTAGCTCGTTCAGAATAGTGGCATCATACAATATCTGTCCTTTGGTGCCTGACTTACTCAGCTTGCATTCAGTGCTCATCCATGGCACAAGAGACGTTAGACCTTCATGTGTCTGTATCACTGGGCAATGGGCCCTTCCACTACAAAGTGCTTTAATTTTTTCTCCCTAAGCTACTTTTTGTAAAGAGATGAACTTTTATTGCATTCCCACACATGGAGTCACATGCTATATATACATCTTTGTGCTTTATTTTTTCATGTAATTGTATCTCCCTGGAATTATTCCATATGAGTCTGTCAAGATATTCCTCACATTTTAAAAACCTGTTTAGTACCTTATCATGTGTTTACACCATATATATTTTTTCAACCAGTCTCTGCTGCTTGGTCAATTTAATCATTGTTAACATTTGACAATTAGAAAGAGTTCTGTAGCGAATAAACTTGTGCACTTGGGTGGCAACCCTCTCCCCCCCTCCCCCAACCAAACTCATTGCTCTCAAGTTGATTTCAACCCTAGATAGCAACCCTACATAGGTTTGTAAATATTTATGGGGGCAGGGTTCTGTGGTTAGGAGCTCAAGACTTAATGGGGAGTGACACCAGGACTCCCTGTGCTCATATATTTAAAATCAACCGAACTCACCGCCATTGAGCTGATTCAGACTCTGTGTGGTACGAGAGTTGAACGAACTCAGTGGATTTTCAAGGCTATCCATCTTTACGGGGGCTGTCAGCCTCATCGTCTATGGGATGGTTGGTGGGTTAGAACTGCTGACCTTAAAAGGAAACAGAGGAAAGATCTAGGAAGCAAAACGATGAAGAGAGGTATAAGCATAGGTGTGCACTTATGAAAATATATTGATTCATCAAGATAGAGGTTTCTGCCTATGTACATATATTTGTATGGTGATACATTGAGGAAGCAGAAAGACTTTGGACCTCTGTTTCTGCCCTTCTTCAATGCAACAGCACTTTGTTCTAATAACCGGGCGTTCTGTGATGCACATCCTCCTGACAAGATCACTGAGAACAAACTGTGTGCATAAGCAAAGGCGGTGAAGCAAGCTGATGGTGCCAGGCTATCAAAAGATACAGTGTTTGGGGTCTTAAAGGCTTGAAGATAAACAAGCAGCCATGTAGCAGAGAAGCAACAAGCACACCACTGTGCGATCATGAGGTGTCTGTGGAATCAAGTAACAGGCGCCAGAAGACCCAAAACAAATGAACAAAACATATTGTTGAGAACAGGGAGGGTTTAGAGGAGAGACCCCAAATCCATCTGTAGATAGTAAGACATCCCCTCACAGAAGGGTCTCAGGAAAGGATGAGTCAAGCAGGGCACAGAATAGCACTGATGAAGCACACAATATTCCTCTGGTTCTTTGAGTCGTCCTCAAACACCCCCTTGCCCCCCACTATCATGACCCCAGTCCTGTCTTTCAGTTCTGGCTAGACCAGAGCATGTACATGGGTACAGATAAGAGCTTGTGAAACATGGAATCCAGGTCAGATAAACCCCTCAGGAACAGAAATGGGAGTAGGGATACCAGGGAAGGTAGGGAAATGAGGATAGGAAGGGGGGACCTTTCACACACAATGATAGATGCATAACCCCCCCCCCTCCACTCCAGGGGGATGAACTACAGAAAGGTAGGTGAAGGGAGACAGCAGTCATTGTAAGATATGAAAACAATAATAATTTATAATTTATCAAGGGGTCATGAGGTTGGGAGGCGGAGGGAGGAGAAAAAGAGGAGCTGATATCAAGAGCTCAAGTAGAAAGTAAATTTTATAAAATAATTAAGAGAACATTTGTACAAATATGCTTGAAACTATTGGTGTGTGGAATGTTATAAAATCTGTAAGAGTCCTCAATAAAATAATTTAAAAATAGAAATTCTGACCTTAAGGTTATCAGCCATGGGCAGTACACGCTTCCACTAGACCTCCTCATTGGTAATGTGCACTCAAGATAAATTTCTTGTAGTGGATTTGCAGAGTGGAGGGGTAAATGCAAAGATAGTTTGTTGCTAAGTTACCTTCCACAGGGTTGTATCATCTCCTGTTCCCAACCAGGCCAGGTGCTGTAGGCCTCACCTGGTTATGATGGGTGTTATACCCCCAATGAAGACAAAGGGTAATGTTTCATTTGGTATCACTGCTGAGGCTCCAGGTAAGCTGGTGTGGGCATAGCCCTGATGGAGGCGCTGTCCTTTGGCCTCCACGTGTTACTTCTTGTCCATTGGGCAAGGCTTATCCTCTGTCAGCTGAAATCCATCACTAGGTCTCCCCCATCTGCCCACCTGGGGTGACCTGTCACCTCACCCTGATCCAAGTCCCCTGAGAGCCTTTCCTGAAGGCCACACCCACATGTGCTGTCACCTTCAGCTGTGTGTCCTGAGGTGAAAGAGGCTGCCTGCTGACGCCCATAGTGGTTTTGCTTTGTCTCACATGGCATTGGGAATTGGTAGGTACTTTAATTTTTTTTTTTTTACTTTTGCAAATTTACTATGCATTGGGTGAAGGTTTACAAAGTAGATGATCTGTTTGACTGTCAACAATTCATATGCATTGTGCTTCTGCTCATCTGCTTTCAGCCCCTCAATGGACTGTCCCTCACCCTCTTGCTCTGCTTCCTGTCTCTGTTCCGCTTTCTGTCCTAAATCTCTGACTTGGGCCTTGTACAATTCCTGTTGTTTGGATTTTGTTCATTCCTTCATTTAATTGAAATAAATAATTTTATTGGGGGCTCTGACAGCTCTTATAGCAATCCATACATCCATTGTATCAAGCACATTTGTATCAAGAACATATGCTGCCATCATCATTTCCAAGACATTTTCTTTCTACTTAAGGTCTTCGTATCAGTTCCTCTTCCCCCTTCCCTTCCCCATTTTATTTATTTATATCTGAAACTTTTAATCAGTAGCTTTCATATCCATGTCAGAATACTCACCTTCTCTGGAGAAAACACAAACCACCCTGATAAGTCTGGAAATTCTCTGTGTAGATGGGTTATTTCCATTGGGTTGCTCTGAGTCAGTATGGCTCGACTGGCAGGAAATTCTTGCTGCTTCTTGTAGCTCCCACTACTCCCTATGGCCCCTCTCCTTCCACAGCTCAAATTTAGTGCCTGCCTTTGGCGTTCAGTACTCATGTCCTGTATTGGGACCCTCCTCTGTGGCCCCTCTCTCCTCACCTTCTTCTGTCCTGGCCTTGCTAAGTGGTGCCATTTCTTTCAAGGTGGTTTCACAACAATGAAAGACACTGATTGACTCAGCAAGCTCACAGGAGAAAACATTCATCATTCTTAATCAGCTAGCTATGGCCACAATCATGCTGCTTAAAATTAATCACAAAGTCTCTCCAGACACATGGAAGGAAAGCACCTAGTTCAAGAGGTCTGCTGGGGGATGTCATTCATCTTCCTCCTGGGGTGGGTGGACCAGCCTCGAAATTCAGATCTCCTGGGGATGGCAGAACTGGAAAAGATAAAGTGGAATTGCATGTTTTTTTCTCATTCTACTGACCACCAGGTCATATGCAAAAAGCAAGGTGAAGAAGTGGGGGAATGTGTCCTGTCCAGGGCACCAGGGCACACAAGTCACAAGGCATGTGTGCGGTGAAGATTTAGCCTTTTCCAAAGTGGGGTCTGGCCCTGGGCCTTGACTAAGATGATTGCTGGGAACCTCTTGGGCTGCCTTGCCTGGGAGTGCCTGTGTTTGCATGGGGGACTTGGCCACAGAACAGTTGAGAAGGGTGATTGATGCGGACGACTCTTGGTGAAGGTTGTGGTTTTAGTTCTGCCTCTGAGTGTGGCTAGAGGTTAAAGGGCAGCCACAAGGGCAGTGCACAAGGAGGTCCTAATAAGCACTCTGGACAGCAAATCTTGGGGAGTTTCCCAGGTTGGCAAGACTCCATGCATAGAACTATACATCAGAACTGAGAAATTCATCTGTCCAGGACTTCAGGGAGGCAGACACATGGAAGCTCTGTGCTTGCACCCTCCTGGACGCTGCACTAGGTGTCTCCTAACTTGACTGAGTGTAATCTGTATCGTTTCCTTGTGATCAACTGTAACCATGAGACTAACAGCTCTCAGTGAGTTCTGCAAGTCCTTCTAGAGCGGCAGTTCTTAACCTGTGGGTTGTGACCCCTTTGGGGGTTGAACGACCTTTTCACAGGGGTTGCCTGATTCATTATAGCAGCAAAATTACATTTACAAAGGAGCAAGGAAAATAGTTTATGGTGTGCGGAGGCGGGGTCATGACAACATGAGGAATTATATTAAATGGTGGCGGCACTAGGAGGGTTGAGAATCACTGTTCTAGAGAGTTCTCAAACCTAGGGGCAGTTTTAGGAGCCCTCCAGACTGGGTCTTGGTGGCAGAAGTGAGGGTGGTCCTGGCAGACTGACCATGTATAACAGTGAGTGGTGAGATGTGGACACAACCTACAGACAGCTACAATGCCTCCCTCAAGCATGTCTTTACTCACGTATCCATCACCCAGCCAAGACTCATCAAACACTCTCTGTGTGCCCACGGCTGTTGCAGGACCTGCAACCAAAAAGAAGAAAAGAGAAAAGAATTGATACAGTCTAAAATTTCATTTGGCAAGACAAAATATAGCCAGATGACAACTATGTGAGAAAATGTCAGCTTGTGGGCAGCACCGTGCAGAAACATCAAGGAAGGCGAGGGAAGTTGGCAGTTCTCTTTTTCACAGGACGCCAAGGGGCCCTGGAGTGTAGGGTGCCAACACTCAGCGGCTCACCGAAAAAGATCAGCAGGGCTAATCCACTGGCAGTGGAACTTATGGATGAGAGTTGGACTGGACTGAGATGGAAACTCTTTCTTACACATATATGAATATCTCTAGATTTGTTTCTATGCACTGATTCTATTTGTTCCTCTAGTCAACCAGGCCTAACACAATGCCACACACACAAAAGAGCAGCCACTGAGGCTTTTGTACAACCAAAATCCTCATGAGATTTGATTCCTTAGTTCAGGGGTCTAAGTTCACGATTTCATGTGATGTCACATGATTTCAGTGTGGCAGTCACGTAATCTGGTGTCCATTTGGAACTCGAGAAGATTCAGAATGAAGGGGTGGAGTCTCATCTGTCACTCCGGTCATAGCCAATGAGGCCTCTATGTGGGCATGGCCTTCTCCTGAGAATTCTGGGAACTTCTGTATTTTTCTTCCTTGGAGGCAGGAGACAATTTTCTCTCGGCTCACTCCCTGGGAAATGCTTTACTGACTAGACACATGGGAGCTGGAGAAGCCACTTGGACCTACCCTGATACAACCAGACCTCTGGAGTCAGAGAAGCCACCTAGAGCACTGAGATGCTTATACCACCACTGGATGATGACCTTCCTGACTTCCGACCCACGGGCCTGTGAGTCTCCTGCATTCAGCATCATTGCCTGTATTTCGTGAGGCTGAAGAGGACTTTATAGATTGGTATTGGACACGTGGGCTACTATTAGACTTGTGGACTTGACCTGGATTGGGCTGGGATGTTTTCTCAATATTCAATTGCTTTTGTATATAAACCTCTTTTTTATATACATATGCAAATTAATGAATTTGTTTCTCTAGTCTACCTAAACAAACACACCCAGTTAAATGTCCTAATAACCTGGTGCTTTCGTTCCATGGCCCAGTGTGCTTCCTCTTGCCTGGGGTCTTGAAAGCTCGCAAGCAGCCCTGCAAGACACTGCACTTGTTCTCAATTCACCTGGAACCACAGAGGAAGAAGGCAAGTCATGAATAAAAGGAGGAGGTGCCCCCAAGAACAACTGCCTTCTCCTCTCTGAGACCAGAAGTGGAGGGTGCCTAGCTAACTTCACTGAATGTGTTAATCAAGGCTTTCATTGACCGATCCTCACCAACGGCGTGGTCACGCAGAATGTGATCCCCAAATTTCATATTCTGGACTGGATGAACCTTTGAAACTGTTCCCTTTACATACTCTTTAAGACTTCAACCAAAAATGTCTCCAGATGCTTCTTAGAAATTTATCTTAACTAGTGAAAAAAAAATTCTTCCTTGACCATTAAACCTTCAAGGTACTACCTCTATGGTGTCGAGTTGAAATATGAGAGAGGAATCTGAGGGGGAGAGGAAGTTCATGTTCAGGAGGGAGGGGAGCTCAGAAAAGGGGGGGGGAGAACAGCTGCATAACTCACAAATCAGCAACGGTACCATGCGTACCAGTCGATGCTGGTGAACTGATCCATGTTTGGCCATGTATCTTCTTAAATGAAACCGAAGCCAAAACAATGAGTCGCAGAACTTTAGTAGCACCGTGGAGAACTCAGATGAGGGAAAAGCCTTTCTCTAACTTCCCTCCCCAGAATCGAGCCGGTGCATAATGTCTCTGTTTTGCTTTTAAGGCAACTTGTTTAGAGTGCTGCTTCTTCCCCATCAGCAGGCAGGCTGTCGCACTTGCCTCTTGTCTCCCGCAGAAGGGAGGGGTGGCATCTCAGAAAGTCTTCAGCTCCTCCAGGGAAAAGAGTGAGCCAGGGAAGGTGCTTTCTGTTTGGTTTGGTCAGTAGGTGAACTGATACAGCCTGTGACTGGAAAGTACAGGGTGACGAATGTGTAATAGCCCCAAGGGAAAAACCTAACGGGGGAATTTTATTCAAAAACACCATGTACATGTCCACCGACTGGGCTTCCCTTTCAGTGTCTCTGTGATCCTCAAACACCCATGGGCGTTAGGTCTCGGTACTGGGAGAAGTATGAGGGCAATGTGAGTGTAAGCCAGGGCCTCAAGGGCTTCTGGGAAGAGCTGTGGGGCTGGGGAGGCCAAGATATAGAGGCCTGCAATGTGCGCTCTCCACAGATGGTTGCTCTGGGGTTGAGCTAGCTGAGTGTTACATCTGGGTGGCCCAAACTAGGTCCAGGCTCATGACCCCACCCAAGTGGGCTTTATTCAGCCAGTGGGGTTAACCCATACCTTCAGCCACGCCTTTCCAGCCTGAGGTTTAAAATACCCTGGCAGAGGGAAGGCCAGTTTCTTTTTCCTCTTCTCCTGGTCAGAGACAGGAGGAGCACACGTCCAGTCAGGGAGGATGCCCTCCCAGCCTGCTCCGGACTCTTTGGGGCCCACAGACTCTCTTCTCACTTGCTCTCTTGGACCGCACCCCCCACCCCCACCGCCCCACCCTGGGTAGTGGCCCAGTCAGAGAGCATCCTCTTCTCTTTTTGACCCTGCTCCTGCACCTGCTCTGCCAGGCAGCTCTCTCTCTCTCTGGCTACAGGCAAACCCCACATGGGCATGCAGTCCCATGAGGTCACCCTGTTCACTTGTGGGCCCCAGCATGGCTGACACACAGTCAGGCATGACTCCTTGAGACGGTGTGTGGTCTTTGGAGATGGTAAACCCCCAAACTTCTCATGTCCACCCCAAAAACTCACTTGGAGCGCAAAGCCAGCTTTGGTGTCAATTCTTTCTGGTGCAAAGGCAAGAACCGAGGTACTAACCCCTGGAGAAACCTCACAGGAGAGCCATGGTGATCCACTTGTTCAGAAGAGCCCTTACTTGAGGTGCTGGTGGGTGCTGTCAGCCTAGCTGGGCTCAGGGCCAGCCCCTTGACATCACACAGATGATGGTCTTGCACTATTTCCAAGATCCTTGGCATGTTTGAGTCCACTCGTGCAGCCATTGGATCAGTCCATCGAGTGGAGGCCTTCCTTCTTTTGCACTCACCCTCTGCCTCCTTTCCAAACACCAAGTCTTTTCCGGTCCAAAGTAAGCAAGGTGCTGTCTTGCCGTCCAAACTACCCAGAAATGTTCTGGTTAGAGTCCACACCCCAGCTCCAGGTTCCTGTGAGTCCTTCTCTGAAAAGGAGACTCATAAGGCCTTCTTGAAGTCAAGGGGACCCCCATCTGCCTGGCCCTGTTGCAGGACTTTGGTGTCTGTGGGTTCTTCATCCTGCGAGGGGAGCAGTGGGGTAGAGAGACAGATGGGGAGGAGTGCACTGGTAGATTTTGCCCCCAGTTGAGCTCTTCAAGCCTCACAAGGAGCATCTTTGGCAGATCTGTGGTAAGCTCAGTGTGGGGGAGGTGTCCCAGGACAATACCCAAAATGTTTTCGCCTGCCCTTTCTGGGCTTTCTCTTAAAGGGCAGGCTTTCCTCTCGGTTCTCGTTTCTTCTTCACTGACCTTCTGTTTCTCCGAATCCTCCCCCCAAGAAACCACATGCTTCTCATCAAAACGCCCTCCACCCTGCAGGCCAAACCACCCCAAGACCCTCCCTAAGAAAGGAGGGTAGAGCCCCACCAAGAAGCAAGGCTGCTTTTCAGAAGAGTGTGCTGCTGTGTGTGCGAAATTGGAGACTCAGCCTTTTCTTGGAACAGCTTCCATGCTGCTGCATCCAAGTGCTTAGCAGTAAAGGAAGACTTCCCCTTCTCCATGCCCACCCTCGGTCCCTGCCCTGTGAGGGGTGAGTGGGCGAGGTGACCCTAGAACCTGTTTCCTAGGCTTCCCAATGGAGGGTGTTCTTCAGTATCCTTGGCAAATCGGCAAACAGTATGCTGTGGACCCCTGGGATCTTCCCTGAGGAAAACATGATAACAAATTCCCGTCAGGTGGGAAGTTTGTGATCATATTAGAGGTCACGGGGAGTGGCTCTTTCCCTTTTGTTTTTCCCCTCAAGGTCGAGGAATGGCTGCCGTTGGCAGTCAGAAACCGTTAACCGCAGTGGTTTAGATTTGTTTTGGTCTTTTATGGAGTAACAGAACCTGAAGATGTGAAAGTTACAGTTGGTGGTTTTGGAAAGACAAGAAGCTCAACTTCCTTCAGATTTCCCTTTTTGGGTATCAGGGAGAGTCACTCATCCCTCTCACTCCCTCACTGATTGTGGGTAAGGCTACTGCTTTTCTATGCCCACTGCACCCACATACCCTCCCTGAGAGGAGCTTGCTAGCCCCAAGCCTGCTTGTTGTTTAACACTGATGTTACCTGTCGTGAATCAGGACTTGTTTCTAGGGACTGGCTTTCATCAGAAAGGTGTCTATACCTGAATGTGAGAAACACTTACAATCTGAGGAAGGAAAGGGCAGGGGTGGAAATAGAGTTGAGTCTTCCAGTGGGGGCTAAGATGGGTATGTGGTGAAGCCCTAGTTTCAGGCGACCCTACAGTAGAATGTGAATTTCAATTTCTAGCAATCTGGTTCACCAGGTAACACAAATATACGTTTTTCAAATTTCCGGAAGTGCCGAATCCAGTCTTACAGATGCATGTATGTGTATGTGCATCAGGGCAATCTGGTCATTCAAAGATAAAAGAGGGCTGGAGTGTTGCTGAGGAGAAGGTGAGTTTTGTTTGGAACTTGAGGAACTGAGGCTGTCAAGGCCATGGGCACATAAGAGGAGCCCTTGGCCTTAGTGCCTTAGGAAGATGTAACTGCATAAGGGTGAGCCAATGATTGCTTACTTACACAGGGAGATGGCAAGGTCATTTTCTCCTAAAAACAACAAATATTTTTCTAAAGATTCACTAACCACAGCTGCATTCTCACATGGGTATACTATTTAACGTTAGAGGATTAGAGGTAGCTCAGCACACCTGGTGGTTAAGTAGTTGGTGGCTAAAGCCTATGAGCCATTCAGTGGGAGAAAAGTGTGACCCTCTGCTCCCATAAAGATCTACACCCTGGAAACCCCACGAAGCAGTTAGCTGCCTGAAAGAGTTCTCGAGTGTGAATCAATTTGACAGCAAGGGAATTGGCTTTTGTAACAGTTAGGAATCCATTAGATGGGCACAGCCCATCAAGAAGTTCATATAAAACACTGTCACTGGGCTTGGGATACTTCTGGGACAATTAGTTGAAACAACTTCACAACCTCTTTGGGAATACCCACCTTCCACCCAGACCCTTCAGGATTGCCCCACACGAAGTCCCCACTAACGATGAATTTACAACTAAAAATTAGAGAACACATGAGGAAAAAGACCCATAAAAGCAAACCAAACAAAAAAGCAATATTAAACTCCAAGAACTTTAGACAATACAGTTATAAGATAGATTATAAAAGAAATGGGTTTCAAGTTATAAAATCCTTTAGCGAAGTCATAAAAATGTAACAAAATTAGACATCATCAAATATAATTAGACTGTGTTAATTAGGAAATAAAACATAACTTATGAAGTAAAAAAGCAATGAGTAGGACAATTTAAGTCTTAATATGCTAAACAGGAAATTATCTACCGCTGGAAAAATGACTAGTGAATAGAAAAGGATTCCTACAGGGATCCTCAGAGATCAGATGCAGAACCCTTCACAGAATGATTAAGAGTCAGAACATGTGGAAGAGGAGCTGGATGTGGGATGAGAAGGTCCAACATATGTCTATTAGGTGTTCAAGAGAGAAACAATAGAAACCCCACGGGCAATAGAAACCAAAGACAACAAATGAGAATTCTCTGGAACTAATGAAAGCCATGGCACTCAACAGAAGAATTGTAAGAATCCTCTACTAGACTCAATATCATAGAAATATAATAACACCAAACATCTTCGAAGTAGGCATAGAAAAAAGATCATTTATCAACAAAGGAAAGAACATCAAAGGGTCTTTTGTCACAATCACAGCCAGAAGACCATGGACTCACAATCCAAATTGTTGAGGGAAAAAAATGGCCTTCACCTTATATGACAACTAAGTAAGTCTTGAAGAATATGGGCAAAATGGACCTTTCCAGGCAAATGAACTAAGAAGGTGTATGGGAATAGAGTTTTCCTGAAAGAATTATTCACAGACATCACTCATCAGAACTGATCACTCCCAAAGAAGCAATGAGATCTTTGATATTGGAAAACACTTGGAAACACATGGATAAATATATAATATGTTCAAAGACTACGGGGGAAATAAAAGAATGAGGAGGGATAAAGTACCAGCCACAGCAGTCTATGAGGAGGCCTGAGGAGCGCACAGGCATTTTAGCTATGTTGGGGAGAAGCGTGTGAACACCAAGTAACTTTAGACCTTGTTAAATCAAATATACCTATTAACAATGGTGCCAAGGCATTCACCAGAGAAGAAAGGCAGCACGCATAGTGTGCAAATCAGGAGAAAGAACATCATTGACAAAAGTAAGTTTGCAGGGCGCCTCCCCCCCCCCAATAATGTTCTGAAAAAAGTAAGTTTGAAAAAAAAGTTTTTAACAAAAGAAAAAGTAAATTTATTGAGTAAAAATAATGCAAGAAAAAAAAAAAACCCAGCGGAAAACCAGACTAAATATAAACCACGAGAAAAGATGCCTGAAACAAACTCATCACCAGCAAAATTCATCTATAAAGTACACACATTAAACTCCCAATTTAAAAGACAAATGATGAGTCAGACTGGGTTACAATGTTTTAACTGCTTGCTGTATAAAAGAGACAGACCTAAAACTTTTGGTCGGAAAAACAGTGCGAGAACACCACTGGAAAACACCAGCGCCGTCTAATAGATGCACGCCAGGTTTTTCTACTCCACAGAACACTTTGCAGAGATCTCATATGGTTGACTTTGAAACAAACAGGACTCTCAGGCAACACCTGGGAAGATACTGTTCATTGCATTCGGTCAATCTGTGGCACAAGACCCCTTCAAATGCCTGAAAAGCAACGATGCTACTTTGAACCCTAAACTGCAGTATTTTCAATTCCCTCACATGCATGTGAACGTTGGACAGTGAATAAGGAAGACAGAAGAAAAATCGACGCATTGGCATTACGGTGCTGCCGAAGAATACTGAAAGTCCCACAGACTGCCAAAGGATCAAATAGATTCGTCTTGCAAGAGGTTTACAGCCAAAATACTCCTTAGAGGCAGGGATCACAAGACGTGGTCTCACATGCTTTGGGCATGTTGTCAGGAGAAGCCAGTCGCTGGAGAAGGAGTCATGTCCGGTAAAGTGGAGAAGAGAAGGACCTTATATAAGATGGGTTTCGACAGTGAATGCATCAGTGCGCTAAGGGTGTAGGAACAACCGTGAGGAGGTTTCCGGTCTGGGGAGTTCTGTAGTAGACAAGGCCGCTATGTGTCACAAAGGATTCAATGCCCCCTAACAACAACAACAACAACAACAACAACAACACATTATATGAAGAAAAACTGAAAGAACCTCACAAAGAGAAAAAAGATCAACCCGTGGTCACGTGGGACATCTTACCACATCTCTTTCAGTAATTGATAGTTCAAGATAACAAAAATTCAGTGTACGAACCTATGACACATATTCTGAAGTATAAAGCATGAAGCACAAGGTCATGAGGTCACAAAGGGGGCAAAGGCCATCGCAAACACGCTGAGGGCCGGCTGCAACTGTTGGACTGTAGCTACAGCAACTACAGAAAAAACAGTCCGTGCACTGGGAAATCCATTTCTAAACGCTCCGTCCCTCGAGGTTTACGATGCCTCTGAATGGCTAGGCTTGAGAACAGGGTGCTCACGTCCCTAAGAAAGTCTAGCAAGACGGGCATCGACCCAAAAGTAAATTTCTATTTAGCGGTAATGAACAGGAGCTCAGGGACGTAGCAGGCTGGTTACGTTCACCGCCAGCAGCGCGGAGGCAGAGAAGCTGGGCTTTCTATTCCCATAGTAAACAGTTACAGCCCCTGAAACCCACAGAGGGTCCCCAGGAGTCAGCGTGAAATCAACGACAGGGGTCTGGTCTGGTCAGGAATAAACAATGGGTGGGGGGAAATGCAGTTCAGAAAAGAGATGCGTGAAAACCTCAACCCAACATGTAAAAGCTCCTGGAAGTAATTGCCACCCGTGTCCGGCAGTCATGAAACCCTAGTGGTGGAGGGGGTTACTGGTCAGAAGTGGGAACCCAGAGCTGCTCCTTTGGAGAAAGAGGAGGCTGTGTGCGCCTGCAGACTTACAGCCCTGGAAACCCGCAGGCCAACGTCTCTACGCTGCACTGCACGTATTATTGCTATGGGTGGAAGCTGACTACCTGGCAGGGAGGTGGGTTTTGTTTGTTTGTGTGGTGTGTGTGTGTGTGTGTGTGTGTGTGTGTGTGTGTGGTTATCTTACTGTGGTGGCTCCGAGGCTAGTGGCCCCACAGAGTCCGTGGATCTCTCGACTAAAGACAGATGAGGAAGTTGACAGATGAGGACGTTTACTCCTGAAAAGGGGCCAGTGAAAACCTCTTGGCTCACACGGCTCTTTGGCGGGCAGCCTTCGATGATCTCTGACTCAGGCCAATGCTGACTCATTGCGATGCTTTGTGGGTTTCTGAGCCTGTTCCTGTCTCAGACACGGTGGACTGGGGGTAGAAAGCCCAGTCTTTCTCCAGCTGACCTGCTGGCGGTTTCAAACTACCCACCATGCAGCTCGCAAACCCGCACATAACCACTGCTCTGCCAGGCCTCCTTCGTTTAGCTAGGTCCAGAGGCAATCACGGGCGCGCTAGAGGGCTGGTCCAGGCGAGGGTGGCCCTCCGTGTGCTCTGGACTGACACAAATGCCTCCACAGCGGGAGGCACCAGCGATGACCTCCTCTGGTGGACGCAGGGAGCTAAGGGTTAGGAGCCACCGGTTGGAGTTGGGATGTCCATTAAAAAAACAACTAAAGACCCAGACAGAGATGGTGGCTCACAGGGTACGGTGGATATGCGCCCTGGTACCAAACGGTAGACTTTAAAAGGGATCCGTGTGGCTTCCACGTGCATCAGGAGATGGGCAAGGGGCCAGTGGGGAGGAGAGAGGGAGAGAAAACAACTGCTGGGGGACGAGGGGGGTGGTGGTGTCTTCCTTGGCTCTGGAGTATGGAGAGGTGGGCTGAGCTGGCTTCCTCCGGGACGCCCACACCTTTGGCTGGGCCCTGCGGGAAGCAACTCAACCTCTTGGAGTGGGATTTTCCCCTGGGGGAGGGGCCTTTGTCACCTCCAGGGTCAGACGGGAGAGCATCTCCTCAGTCTGCACAGATGGATTGCGGATGGCCGCGCGGGGACAGTGGCCGCTGTAGTCCGGCAGCGGCTGCGCCATCCCCGCCAGCGGCGGGGCCGGAGGCGTGGCGCGCGGGGGCGGGGACGCGGAGGCGGGCGCAGGGGGACTGGCACGGGCCGGGGGGGCGCCCCGAGGCGGGGAGGGCGCGCCTCAGCTTCCGCCTGGCGGGGGAATCCCCGGCGGCGGGGCTTCCAGGGGCTGCGCGGGGGGAAGTCCCAGCGCCAGCGGGTACAAGAGGCCCGCGCGGCGCCAGCTCGCCCAGAGTCGGCCGCTCCAGGCAGCGACGCAGCGCTCCGGCCATGTCGCGCGGCCTCCAGTTCCTGCTCCTGAGCTGCGGTAGGATCCGAGCGCCCGTCCAGCACCCCCCCACCCCCCAACCCCGCGCGGCACCCCTGGGCCCCGCTGGCTCACCGAGCGCGCTCTGCTCTCTCTTGCAGCCTTCAGCCTGGCGCCCGCGGTGCGAGACATCAAGGTGCTGTGTTCCGAGGACGTGGATTTGCCCTGCACCGCCGCGTGGGACCCGCGGGTCGCCTACACGGTCTCCTGGGCCAAGGTAAGGGCGCCGGTGACCGCACGCGCCGGTTGGGTCGCCTCCGTTACCACGGGGGACCTGCACCTTTAGGCTGGTGACATTCCCGAGCTGAGATTTGGGAACGTTTTCCTGAAGGCTGCAAGCCAGGACCCCAGCCCCCACTTTTCCCCTCCCCATCATATTCAGGTTCCAGGCAGACTTACTTTATTCCTCGAGTGGAAAAACTAAGCCCCAAACAAAACTGGTCGTCATCGCTTTAATTCCTTATCACCGCGGCCCATAAGACAGAGTCGAACTGTCCCGTTGCGCTGTGAACCACGAGTCGGACAGAATCAACCCGATGGTAGCCTGTTTGTTTGTTTTTTGGAACAAAAGTTAGCCTGCCTGGTTTGACGGGGTTTGGGATTGGAAAAGTTAGGGTACTTGTTCAGCTGGGGTGAGAATAAGCACTATACTGCTCTCTGAATGGTTGGTGGTTAGAATCCACAGGGGGTAGAAGAGGTGGCCTTTCTTGGAAACCCTGTGGGGGGTGGGGGGTGCAGTGCCACAATGTCTTACAGTGTGTGTCCTTATACGTAGAATGACTCCACAGCAGAGGGTGGAATTGGGGTAATCTTTAAGGAAACCCACTGCTTGCTTCCTCTGGAGGCTGTTGGGTTTGAACTGCTAACCTGGGGCTAGCAGCTGAGTTCATAAACCACTGCTGCGTTCCCACTGAGGTGCCCCAGTCCTGCAAGATGCCCCACAATAAGCCATGTCCCTAAAGAAGCTCCCTGCCCTCCCTAAATGGACTGGATTAATTCAGCAGATAGGCCAGCAAGCACAGCAGCAAGGAGAGATTTGTACAGGTTCCCGGGTCTCTGTGGTGTGTGGCCTCACAGTCATCAGTGGGGGCAGGGGGCATGTGAAAGGCGGAGCTAATACTCCCTGTTTCGTTAGTGGAAGTTGTCCATCAGGCCTTATTGTCCTTTTTTGGAACTCTCTTGTCCTGGCCTCCTCCCTGGCAGGGCCCCCTCACTTAGGCGGTGCGAAGGGTTCAGGCATGAGGCATGTGTGGGAGGCCCAGTATCACTGACCCTCCTGGGACCAGGGAAGGTTGGCGTTCCTCTAAAGGCCTGTTCTAAATTCCTCTCACCTGGAACATTCTCTGATTCTAAGAGATTGCAGTTCTGATGGCATTCCCAAGCCAAGCACCTTTGTTAGTGGGGGCGTTGCTACCACAGCACCTCCCTGTTAAGCCAAACGAATGCAGTTCCCCGGTCTCCCTCAGTGACTTGCACTGATTTGCCATCCTAGCTTGGAGAACACCCTGCCTTTACAGCTATACAACATGCGGTCTTTGCTCCTGTCCGCTGGAAAGAAGGCTTCAAGACCCTCTGTAGGCATTGGGCACTCAATCGTGATGTGTGTGTGTCCTCTCCTTCTTTGACTGAGGTCAGTGGCTGACCCTAAGGTCACGTGAACTCTGCAGGATGCCCAGTATCTGCCTGTTAATGGGGAAGGAGCTGAGTGAATTCAGGCTGGTGCCCCATGAGTCATGCCCAGTGGAGGTGGTGCTGCCACCTTGAGGCATACTGCTGTAGATGGAAACAGGTTGTTGCTGTAGCTCTTCCATATCCCCTTGCCGTCGAAACAATCCATCCAAAATTGTTCTCAAAGAGGGGGAGGAAAACGGGTATGGAAAAGAAAAGGAATGTTCACCCTATGAAAACTATGGCAGCTCAGAGGCTAAAGTCTATCTACATTATTTGTTTCAGTCCTTCAAAGACTTAGCAGGTTGGTACTACTGCTTTTCCTCCGACAGACATGGAAGGAGACGCTTAGAAGCTTAGATCACCTGCCCGCTGTTAGCTGGTTAAATGGTGGGCTTGGCATTTGAGCCGGGCAACAGAACCAGAGCCGGACTTGTTGAAGGTCTATCTTGGGATCTCTCTTTTCTTTCTTAATTGCCAACATTAAAGGAAATAGAAGTAAATCCTGAACTAGCCAGACAGGGAATGGGTTACCTTAAATCAGGGAGAAAATATGAAACCACTATCCTTCCAGAGAGTAATTTAAAACGATGGGTGGGGGGTGAGGGAGAAGAAACCAATATTAATGCCCCCAGGAGGATAATTAAAAAGTACTTAAGAAACAAGAAAATGACATTTTAGACTATGAAGTTCAAACAGCTGTCAAGTTAAATCTTCTTGCCCGGGATTTGCTGGAGCCAGGCTGTAAACCATTGCAGTTAACCTTTGGCTTTTTCTTAGATGTCAGTTGATGATGTAACTCTGTAACGTACGTGCTTGTTTACTGGCTTCACTCTGAGGATCTATCAAGAGCCTGTTAGACAGAAGCAAGAAAGGAGTAAAGAAGAAAAGGAAAGAAAACGGGCTTCAGACATCCCGTTTCATCTCTTGGTCCCTAAACAAAACTGGTTGCCATGGAGATGGTTTCACCTTAGAGCCCCCCCCCCCCATGTGGATCAGAGCAGAACTGTGCCTTATAGTGCTTTTAATGACTGATTTGGAAGGGGGGGTGGGGGAGTCATCAGGCTTCTCTCCCAAGGCACGTCTGCATGGCTTTGAACCTCCAGACTTTGGGTTAGCACTCAAGTGCACTAACCAGTGTGTGCCATTCAGTGTGATGGACGAATCACACTAGCATTTTTGAAAAGCAAGCTGTGATTGGGGGCTGGCTAGAGGCCATGCTCTGCCAATAAACCAATCAGTTACCGTGAAAGTTGTGCTTATTGTTCCTAGCACTTTTGAACAGCTCTCAGACTAGTCTGCAAGCATTTCTGGCTCTCCAGCCCAACAATTATATTTTTGCATCGACTGTAAACAGGGCAACAAGAGATGGAGTGCTCTGCGAAGAGAAGCCGCGGGGCTGCTGTGCTTCACCGTCCATCTCCCTCTCCGTCTGCAGGCACTTGGCTGGGACTCAGGGGCACCTGAGCAGAGCGGAGCCAAACGCTGCCCGCCCTGTGTGAGCAACATGACCGAGTAGTGTGTTCAGCCCGTTGTGGTGGTCGCTGTGCCAGACAGGCCTTCTTTGGCATCTCTCCTGGCATTTGCCAGCGGCTTTACCACACACAGACGGGTGGTGGGCATGGTTTGATATGTGAGTAAAGAGGGCCCATGCAAGGCGTATTTTTTACCGCTCAAAAATCATGTTTAAAACAAAAAGTACCCCCCAAAACATAGACCGTCCAAGTAGTGTTCATCAAATTAAAGAGGAAATGGTGTCCACTTTATTTCTTCTGTGTCAAAGACACAGGGGCAGGGGGATGCGAGAGGGCTTGCTGTGGACGTATGTGATGGTCTAGTGGGGTACAGGGAGGGCTGCTAACTGCAAGGTCAGCAGTTTGAAACCACCAACCACCCATTGAGACAAAGACGAGGCTGTCGACTACTATGCCCAGTTATAGTCTTGGAACCACAAGGACAGTAGGGGTGGCCGTGCATCAGCAGTGAGCTTTGATTTTACTATAGATGCTTTGGTGCACACAGATCTTGGGCAGACCCCTTCCTGCTAACCCAGCTTCCCTTACCAATGGACGTGTGTCCTTCTGAGTGAGATCCAATAATGTGCCCCGCATCCCGTCCCCTCCTTTTAAGGTAAAAGGGAGTCTGTACTGTGAGGTATATGTCAGGCTGCAGACGATGAGGTTGGTCATGCCAACCAGAAAGATGGAGCAGTCTGTAGGGGCTCAGGGGCATGGGGCTGGGTTGCTTGAGTAGGGTGGGGAGGGTAGGGTGTAGGCTTGAGAGGAGTCCCTAGATGGTGCAGATGACTAATGTGCTTGGATACTGATGGGATAGTTGGAGGTTTGAGCCCACCTAGCGGTACTCAGGATGAGAACTCTGGTGGCCTGCTTGGGACAAATCTGCCATCGAAAACCCGTGGGGCACCAATCCCACTGGACACACGGAGCCCCCTGGATCACAGCTGGGGGTGGGGGGTCTCAATGGGAAAGTTAATTACATCCATCAAGGTCACCGTGGAATCGACGTCCGACGTCTTTGCTTTGGGGCTCGTGTGGTACTTCGTGGAGGGGATCTTTTGAGAAAATAGGCTGATCAACATGGGTTCATCTCCTTTTCCCTCTGGTTGTGACCTTTGGTTACATTTGTCCCCGATGCTCTCTGCTGGGAGGAGGCTCATCCTTTCAAGGAAGCCTGCTGTGTTCCCCCCTCGGCATCTCCGTCCTCGGCGGGGGAAGAGCATCTCTCATGAGACTACTGGGGATTTGGAGAAAGCACAGGGTTGGATGCTGTGCTCAGACATGGCTGATGTCAGCCAATAAGAATAAACTCACTGCCTTCCAGCCACGGCCAAGTCTTTGCAACACTCTAGGACAGGGTGGGGGAGCCGCCCCCAGGGGCTTCTGACCTTGTCATGCCTTATGGGAGTAGATAGCCTCGTCTTTCTCCTGTGGAGCCGTCAACTCTCATCACCAGCATGCCATGGGGAGGATGCTGTTTCTGGTGGAGATGCAGGGCCATTGTGCTTCCAGCCTGGAGCTCTGACCGTCTAACCAAGTTGATGCAAAATGAAAGAGGATCTGCCGTGTCATCTCTGGGTGACTGCGGGGGTGAGGACAGAGACTATCACAAGACAAGTGGCCTTTTAAGATGATTCCCAGGGAGAGGGGAGAAGGGGGAAGTCAGACTGATGTCAGGTTCTGGAGCCCACTTGCTGTTGCTAGTTCTGGCAGATGGCAGGTTCCCTGTGCAGGGCTCTCTGGCTCACATTCACAGGGAGGGGGCTCCCATCTCTCAGTGTATTGCACTGTCGTGGATTTTGTGTTGCTGGAAACTAGGCTGTTGGTGTTTCACATACTTGTGGGGTAAGAAGACTCGGAAGAAATGCCAGGCGCCCTACTCCTGAACACTAGCCCATGAAAAGACTGTGGATCCCAACAGAATATTACCTTATATGACCCCCCCTCCCCCATCTGATTCACTCCCATCGGGTCAATTCCCACTCAGAGCCACCTTATAGGAGAGAGTAGAACCGCGCACACCTGCTGAGATGGCAACTCATTTCAGGAGGAGAAAACCCCATCTTTCTCCTGTGAAGCAGTTAGTGGTTTCAAACTGTTGACCTTGTGGTTGACAGCTCAACATGGAACCACCCTGCCACCAGGGCTCCTGCCATTGTC
>PVJH01012254.1:0-65177 GCA_004026705.1 Nesogale talazaci
AAAAAAAAAAAAAAAGGAATTTTTCCACAAAATTTTGAAGTTACCTCACAAAAATGAAAAGTATCAAATGCAAAGCTATTGTTTCTCCACATAGCCTCTCATCTAAGTCTATATACTTCAGAAAACTGTCTCTCTCTAATTCTTTCCCAAGGAATTCTGCACTCTTCAATGTACCCATCAAAAAGGCACTTTTGGTGTCCTCAAAGGACTCAGCATCGTCTGTGAGTTTTAAGAAGACAGACAAGTCTGAATGGGCATGACCAAGGTTGTAGGGTAGATAGGGTAAGAGTCCCTTAAGATAATCCTCATTAACCTCAAAGTATGAGCACTGCCTGACAGAAAAAACTCCTTTGTACAACTTTCCAGGCCCTTTTCACTGTGGCAGTTACATAAAGCGGTGCCGATTTGGGCCTTGAGAAGATTAAGAATGAAAAGGGTGGAGTCTAATCTGTCAATTGAATCATAGTCAGTGAGGCCTGTGTGGGCATGGCTTTCTCCTTAGAATTCTGGGAAATTGAGTTTTTCTTCCTTCGAGGTGGAAGAGACGCTCTGCTCACTCGCTAAGAGACACTCTATTGACAAGACAGATGTCACTACACTGAGACCCTGTGCCCTGGGAACTGGAGGAGCCATGTGGAGACCCCAGCCACAGATGAGATACTTCTACCCAAAAGACTTTGCACCCATTGGCCTGTGATAGTTCTGCAACCAATGTCATTACATGTATTTTGTGAGCCTGAAGAGAACTTTCTAGATTGTTATCGGACATGTGGGCTAATATTGGACTTATGAACTCGATCTTAACTGAGCTAGGATGTTTTCTCAATATTCAATTGCTATTGTATATAAACCTCTTTCTTATATATATGAGCATCTATGAAGTTGTTTCTCTAGTCCAGGGGTCCTCAAACTACAGCCCGTGGGGCACATGCGGCCCGCTGAGAACACTAATCCAGCCTGCTGGGTGTTTTTGCCGCCACTGCTGTCCTGCTCAGCAACCAACTTATCCTGGGCCCACAGTGAACTTGTTCATAGGTTTTTGTTTTTTTTAACTATAGTCCGGCCCTTCAACGGTCTGAGGGACAGTGAACTGGCCCCGTTTAAAAAGTTTGAAGACCCCTGCTCTAGTCTATCCAAACTAACGTACTCCCTAAAGAAGTTTCCAAATTTATTTTTTTTTCTTTTATAAGCTGCCATAATGGCTCTGTGTCATTTGAGAAAATCTATCAAGATTATCCCTTTGAGATTCAAAAAAAGTCACTATAACATTCTGAGATAACCAGTCTTAGATTTAACTGACCCACAAGATCCCTTCAGAAGTTAGTATTTTCAATGGCCCTTTTGGAACTGGAACTAATAGCAATGTTTTATTTACACTCACACTTCATCAATTAAAAAAAAAACTATACAAAAAAATTACCACAGTTAAAAAGAACCAAAGGTACATAAACATGCTTCTTTTAATTTTTTTAATGTTGCTTTTAAAAACAACCCTTTGTATCAGAATTCTTAGATACTCTAGTGTTTGCTTCAAGAATGACTAATTACCTGATGCCTCTATTTCATTCTGACTGCATGACAAGTCATCCAAACACAGATCAATAAGAAGGATCTGTCCAACATCAGTTACCACCGCTGCCACACCAAAAAGCCATCGAAGACTTGGGTGTAAATGCTGAGTGCTTGCACTGGCTCCACCATGATTAATTATAGGTTCAATAGCAGTGACCTACAAGGTAAAATACATGATCTTACTTTAGTCTGTGAAGTGACAAAATATAAGTAAAAACACAACAAACAAAATTTGTAAGTAAATCGCATTATCAGTAATGACAGTTTTACAAATGCTCTTTTTCAAATGTAGAATAACTTGCATTTAATACTTATGAATCCAAATTATATTACGAAGCCACCAGATGTATTAGAATTTGTACCACTATCAATATTTTTTAAAACTATGCAGTTGGGATAATAAAGGATATTTCTAAAGATATTATGCACCAAGCATTCTACTATCTCATTTAATGTGTACAATACTTTTATATGACAGAAAGTAATTATCACTGATAAAGAGGTAAATAAAAGTTTTCTGACTTTAAAGTTCTTAATCAGCCAACGAAAAACAAAGCAATCTAGAAAACTTTACTGCCAACTCTTTGTAAATAAAAAATCTCCAAATATAGATGTTTTAAGTCTAACTTTCTTTAAAAGAATCTGTACAATAATCAATTTCAGGCAAAATTTTGGGGCTATTTATCACTGATCCTTAGCAAAGATTCTTATTTAAGGAAAATTATAGTATTTAGCTCCCTTTTCACTAATCAAATTTCAAATATATGCACCTAATAGTCCATATTTTATGCTATACTTAGCTCTTGCTTTGCTTCCTATCATGTCATAAAAATTAATTATGAGATAAGAGTTAAGTATTTGGTGAATTCAACTAAATTAATGAATGTCATGGAAAGACATGGGCACTGTGTCAATATAATATTAATAAACATTATAAAGTTTTGGGGGGTGTAATTTATTATGGGTAAAAATTAAGTTCTCCATATACAAGAGGTGCTGAAAAATGCACAGAGAAACATTATCTTTTTTTTTTTGGGGGGGGTGCGCATCACTGCTCTCCGGTGGTGGGAGTTGGAGGCCCAGCCCCACTGCTGGAATTGAACCTCCGTCCCAGTGGGCCGCAGTCCCGTGCACAACCACTACGCCACCGGGGCTCAGCCCAACATTATGTTTTAATTTGAGAAAACCCCCGCACCATATACCATTAGTATATAAAATATAACAGTTCAATTCTGAAACCTTTATTTTCATGAGTTTTTGTCCTTTTATGTCACATGGCAATAATGTCTATAAATAATAAATTCTCTTTACCTGCCTCCGTGAAGAGTTAAAGGAACATACGTGTTTTGTATTACTTATACAAAATATATGAAATGACTGATAATGCTACCTTAATTTTAGAGTAAGATAATGAATAGCAATCAAATTTAAAAAGTGAGGCATCTTTAGTAAAAATTACCTAATTTTTTTCATTGTTAAGTTTTGTCCAGTGGCAATACCGTAGCCAATGAGGTTTACCCGATGTGATTATTGCTAAATGAAAACTTTTCTCCAGTTTTTTCATTGTTATCTCTTACTCCTCCTCCAATTTTTTCCTTGTCTTCTTCCCATCAACGATACTAATCCAGCCAAACAAGTAAGCAACAGTCAATTCATTTCCACAGCCTCAGCAACTAGCATATGGCTTGATTTATTTTATTTATATGGCTTGATTTATAGTCCTCAGTAAACTAATTAATTTGATTCTCAATTTTTTTTTCTATTCCCTATCATGCAAGGGGGATAGTTATGGAAAATTCTGTTACCTTTTAAGTCCATTTTTCCACAAACTTTTGGAAGCCCCTTCATTTAAGATACAGTCTATAAACTATTTCAGATTGCCATAGTATCTCACTGATCATGTTTCTTTATATGTAAAAACATGTTATTTTGTCACTAAGATCTCTTAGAGCTTCAAAAAGTCTATTCTATTTAAATATTAAATACATACATACAAACATCATATAAGAATAGAACTCTATATATGTGAAGAAATTTACCTATATAGAGATAGGTAAATGTGTGTATGTATTTGTAACTGAATGTTTTCTTCTGTCATTCACAGTTAGCATCAATAAACATGAAGAAACAATCCAGAAAAGTACTTCTATAAGTACTATTAACAAGTGTTTGACATATAGAAGGTACACACATACATCAAAATCATTAAGTGAAAACTACTAACAAATCTATTATTTAAATGTATGAATAAAGACAAATAGCAATGAAGGCTTATTTTTCAGATTCCTCTCATATTACAGAATTAAAGGTAAAAAGGTACTCTTTAGAAACCCAGCATAGGGCTGAGCCCCGGTGGCGTAGTGGTTGTGTGCGGGACTGCGGCCCACTGGGTCGGAGGTTGAAGCCCAGCGGCAAGGTTGGGCCTCCTACTCCCACCACCAAAGGGCAGTGATGCCACAAAAAACAAAACAAAACATAGGGCTGAGTCCTGGGGGCGTAGTGGTTGAGTGCAGGACTGCAGCCCACTGGCTTGGCGGTTCAAATCCAGCAGCAGCAAAGCTGGGTAACTCCCATGACCACCAGAGGGCAGGGATGCTCCCCCCCCCCACCCCCCCGCGCAAAAAAAAACAAAACAAACCCAGCATAATAAACATATTACATTTTTTTAGAAGCTTGAGTGTTCTCATAAGATACAACTAGCAATAGAAAGACTCAAAATGGCACTTCTCATAGAGGAGATTATTAGAACACTACATGTCATCACTCTGGAATTTTCTAACCAAGAAACAAGACTGCATTATAGATATTAACTTCTTTATAACATTAAGAACGTAACCCACCCTTTTAAAAACTTTTTACTTAAGAATTACAAAAAAATATCCATTGTGAGTTTTCAGAGGAAATAACACCTATGGAGTTGATAACAGAAGTGCAATGGTAAATATACCTACCCTTCCAGGTAGAACAACTGCCTTAACCACTCTTGATATGCCAAGGTCATAAAGACAGAGAACACTCCCTTCTGCTTCTTCTAATCCGATTAACAGTCCAGTTCTCTTCTGCCAAGAGAATTCTTTCACAGCTAGGATTATAGGAGGCTGGTCACTTATTCCATTAAATCTATATGCAGACAACCGCTCTCCTGTTACAGAGCTTACTACCTCAAGTTGTGGGCCACAAGCCAAACAAGCAAGTCCACTTTTCCCTAGAAAGAAAAAATAAGTAAATACAGATTTGAAAAATACTGCATGTATACACAAAACTAAGTAGCAGTTAGCCCTTTGACATATAAATGTTGCCCATCCCAAAGGTGAGATCTAAGAGTTTATGAGTTTGAATAAAGAGAGCAATCAAGCTGAGCCCCAGTGGCGTAGTGGTTGAGTGCAGGACTGCGGCCCACTGGCTTGGCAGTTCAAATCCAGCAGCAGCTCTCCAGGAGCAAGACTGGGCCTCCCACTCCCATCAGAGGGCAGTGATGCCCCCCACCCCAAAAAAGGAGCAACCAAAAATGCAATAACAAAAATAGTCATTCAGTACATGCTATATGCCTAAATATACTATGTGTTATTATCCCTCACTGCAGATTAAAATAGATATAAAGCAAATAAAGTTTGATACGGTAAAAACAACTTTCCCCTAAGTCACACAGTTATGAAGTAGGAGAACCAAAGTAGATCCCCAGTATGCCTCTGAAACACATACTTCAACTACTACATCTTAAAAGGATTTAAAAACTAGAAGCTAAAAGATACAAGACATGATTCTCAATTAGAACTTGCAATCTAATTGAGAAGACAAAACTAGTGCAGTAATACAAAGTACTGGAAGTCCTTCTAGCATGCAACTTAAAATCAAGGGAGGGTTTTCAGTAGAGACTTAATAGTCTGGTTTATTTTTCAAATGCAACACCAGCTGCTATGAAATGGAGTGGAAATGGACTGCAAAGTATAGAGAGAAAGTAGGGAGAAGATACTTGACTATAACGTAGACTGCAGATTCATGTTAGAGGTAGAAATAAAGGAACTTGCTAACTAATAAATTAGACAAGGTAAGTAAAAAGAAAAATCAAGGATGAATCCTAAATTTTTGCTAGAGTATCTTTTACTATTAAATTTCAAATTCCTCTCACAGCCAAGTGAAACATCAAGTATACAGCTAAATACACTGAATTACACCCAAGAGAAGGCTATATAGTATAAGAAAATGGCACAATGGAAATCCACACTGCTGGAGTTCAGAGAATTTTTGCCACCTCCTGTATGTGTAATTGTGATTAAGTAATTTAACCTGCTTGAGGGTTAATTACATAAAACATTGCTTATTTACAAGGTCATAGTTGTGTTCAAGGATTTGCAGAGATTTGGAAACTTAATCGTGTAGGAGGGCAAAGGAAACTGTCATGAAGGCATGATTAACAGTAGATCAATACACTATAATACATATAGGAGGGAGCATAGAAGAGGGAACAGAACTATGATGGGGGCATGTATACTATATGTTAGAAGAGCTTAGAAAGTGGGTCCAGAGATTACCAACCCAGGCAATCAGAACATGACTCAAGATCATGAGTCCCATATGGCAGTTTCCTTCTAGAACACTGGCAAACTGCTGCTCCCAGGGCTGGTTAGCAAGCTGGGGGGGAGGTAACCTATCTTCTAATCAATAAATTCTGCCTGAGGGCAAAACTGTTCCCTTCCTGGTTAAAGGTCACAAGGAATTCAATGGAGACATAATCCACAGAAAACTCTTCTATTTGGATGGCTGATAGCACCTCCCTCGTTTTTTTCTTCACTTTTTCTACATTGTCAAATTGCTGTCCTTTCATATTCCTCTTCATTTGCAGAAATAAAAATAAGTTGCACAGAGTGAGGTCAGGTGAGTCAGGGGTGTGGGGCAAGAGAGGCATGCTGCTTTTTGACAAAAACTGGCACACTGAGAAGGGTGCGTGAGCAGGGGCATTGTTGTGGTGGCAAAGCTAGCCCCTCTCTGCTACAAATCAGGTTTTTTTAGTCACACTGCTAAGAACCTCTAAATAGGAAGCTTGATTAAGAGTCTGATCTGGTGGACTGAATTACAATGTACCAAAAGTGGACATTTTTGTCTAAAGGGAAGTTGAAGGGCATCCAAAACAAGGTTTGTCACCAACCAACATTTCACCTCTTTTGAACTGAGAAAATCATTCATAACACTTGAATTTTTTCCAGAGTGCTATCCTGGTAAACTATTCAACATCACAATAGTTTATGCTGCATCCTCCCCCGCTTTCTCCTCTAAAAAAGAAGGAAACAAAATGTCACAGCCGCTTGCTGTTCTCTTAGGTCAGCCATCACAAAAAGCAAGGTTCAAGCTTTCATGAAAAAATTCTCCGTGACCTGGGAGCACCTTCCCATGCAATGCCAGCGGGTGCACTAACTCAGAGTGATGCTCAAGGTTCACACAGCAGAGCATTTCTCATTGGTGTTTAGGTTCCCCCTCCCCATCCACTCACTGTACCACCTCCTAAGCTTCGTAACTATTTACCTTAAAGGTTAGTAAATTATCAGCAACATTATTTTACCTGCAGCAAATTTCCCACGAAGCACAGATTCCAGTGTTATTTCATCTTCGCCAAGGGCTTGAATAGTTACTTCTGGGAATAGCAGTAGATCACTAGTCACTTGAGCTGTTAAGTCTCGCATACTTTCTCTGAAATATTTTTAAAAGGTAACATTATTAACAGTAAATATGTATTATCCTACAAATTAATAATTAATGCCCAAATTGTAAAGAAAAAAAAGTGGAGCAGAAAGGGGGAACTGATTACAAGGATCTACATATAACCTCCTTCCTGAGGTATGGACACAGGGAAGTGGGTAAAGGGAGACATCGGACAGTGTACACTAAGATGAAATAATAGATTGATAAATTATCAAGGGTTCATGAGGGAGAGGAGGGGGAAGCAGGGAAGGAGGGAAAATATGAGGAGCTCATACCAAGGACTTAAGTAGAAAAAAATGTTTTGCGAATGATGATACCAACAAATGTACACATATGCTTTGCATACAATAGATGTATTGATTGTGATAAGAGTTGTATGGGCTCCCAATAAAATGATTAAAAAAAAATACACAGCATAACTAAAGCTAAAATCTGGGCCCAAGGTATATGCTCTCTATGATAAGAAAATATTTCCCAGGCATAGGAAATATCCAGATATCTGAAAGAAATACATTATTCCCTAGAGTATTTGAAAACTGCTTCATCTCATTGCTCCCAACCTACTTTCAAAGAACTTCACTTACTCTAGGAAAAATAGCCTAATTGGTAAAAAGTTTTGAAAGGGTCCATGAAAATGGTTCGAACCCACAGTAACTTCAGAGTTTTACTGAGTTTTACTTTTTTTTGCAATTTCCTTTTATTTCGACATATATAGAGTAATAATAATAACAACTAAAAATGTTGGTTAAATTACCAGACTACTTTTTCAATGAACACTGAGTCAGAAAAGGGAAGTAAAGAGAAGGTTAAGAATTCTGGGAGACATGTAAATTCTCTTTAGTCTCAAGAATCAGCTATCAAATCCAACCAGGTATATTTACAAAGTGCTGAGGACTCTGACGTGACATAGTGGGTTATGCTTTTGGCTGCTAACCACGAGGCCAGCAGTATGAAACCACCTGCCACTCCACAGGACAAAGGTGAGACACTTCACTCCCTTAAAGAGCTGCAGTCTCAGATAACCCCCAGCGCACTCTGAGGATCCTATCAGCTCATTATGAGTCCGAAACAAGTCAGTGACAGTGCGTTGGTTCTTGAGTTTGAAGTCCACACAGAAAGAATATAAAATCTAGTACTAATAGAACTTATGTAAGCTATGAGCCTCTTCCAACCCCAACTACCCTACCCTCCATCCCCATCCACAACCGATTAAACTGTACAGGGCGCTATCATCGGCAAGAATAAGAGTGATGCACAGTAAAGCGGTTCATATTGATTATGGAATCCTATGTACAAAGACATGGAAAACTTTCCTTCACACAAGTTTGTAACTAGAATTGCTCAAAGTCATAAAATATTCAGGACACTGAGATCAACAGCCAGCAGAATCATATATGGAAGACGGCAAAAAAGTTTTAAAGACTGTCATTAAATAGATCTTGTTTCTATGATGCAACGTGTCAGAGTGGAACTGCTCTTCTGGGTTTCCAAGGTTGTAAACATATAAAAATTTAGGGGGAAATTCCACCTTTCTCCCCTAGAGTGACTGGTGGTTTTGAACTGCTTACGGTGGGATTTGGCAGCTAAGATTATGTCCCCAAAGGCTCCTTTGGGTAATAAAATACATCAGACTTTAGATATTAAAAATACCAAAGAGGCTGAGGCGCGGTGGCGTAGTGGTTGAGTGCGGGACTGCGACCCATTGGCTTGGTGGTTCAAATCCAGCAGCAGTTCTCCAGGAGCAAGGCTGGGTAGCTCCCACGACCACCAGAGGACAGTGAGACACCACCCCCTCCCCCCCCACCAAAATACCAGAGAATAAGATGTTCACACATGGCAAAACTATGAAAAACAGTAAGGGTCATACAATTCAATCCATAAATTAGATGAAACCAGTTTGATGATAGTGAAGCTAACATATCTCCCCTAAGAAATTTTTAAAAAGCATTTCAAATACATTTTTAAAAGTGTATTTGATATTAAGTAGAAAGTTCCCTAGTCCTAACAATTCAATCAAGATCATCCCAACAGAACTGCCTAATGCACAAATAGGCAATTTCTAAAATTAATGTTAACTTCTATTGAGGGTTTTGTCATTGTCGCGTTCTTTTTAACACAAAAGAAGATTACGATGCTGTATTGGTTCAAACTGATGATGAAAACAGAATTAAGCTATAACATTTAAGAGAGAATTTTACTCTCTACTCTGGAGTTACCATCCAATTAAAAAAACACACAAACACACAAACTAACAATAAGAAAAAAGGACTTTACATACTGGACAATGGATGCACAAGACTGTGGTCCCCAAGGGAAAAAAACAAAACAAATGGTGACCTCTGTAACTGTCCTGTTTACTGCATGCAACATTTCCAGGTCACAGTGCAAAGAAAAGGGACCCCATTCAAATGGGTGTGTGTGTTCCTCTGAACTGAAGTAACAGAAGCAAGGATTTCACAAAGGTAGCTAGAATTGACAGAGCAGAGAACAAAGAGCTATATAGAGACATACCATGAATTTCACAGATAATAGAAAGACTTATCAGTGAAAGCATGTAAGAAAACTGCTGGAGGGGAAGGAGGAGAAATTATTGATAAGGAAAAAGAAACAGAACTTATGTAGGACCAGGAAATAGTCTAGAAAGGAAAAATCTCAGACTTCATAGTGAACTTGATTAGAGTACAAAAAAAAGTATTGATTATTTGAACAACAGAGAGAAAAATTAGCCCTAGTTTATTGAAAGGCTGCTCTGGTCTCAGTTAAAAAAGCCTAACAAGGCCCAATTTGTTCACATGTAACTCAGTTGAGTCACAAAACAAAGCTCAAAAATTCTGAATTTCACATGGAAAACAAGTACCTTACATTACAGCTCGCAAAGTCTGGCATCAAATAAAAAGTCATTAGGAATACAAAGAAGCAGGAAAATGTGGCACATAAGAATAAAACTCAGTAACAACAAACTTAGAAATTATACAGAAGCCACATAAACAAAAAATGAAAAAAAGTTTAAATCACTCTAATAAATGAAACAAAAAACAGCCAATAATTCAATCCAACAAATCCAAAAAGCTCAATAAATCTCAAGCACAAGAAACAAATCAAAGCAAATCATAAACATGAGCTAAAAAGGAAATGATAAGTAGCCAGAAAACAGGCATAATCCATAAAGGAATAAGGAATGACAACAGACTTCTTGCTGGAAACAGTAAGTGCCAGTAGACAGACAGCATAAAGTACAAGATACACACACACACACACACACACACACAACACACCATCAACTTAGAACACTTGCCAGGAAAAAAGTAATCTTAGAAATGAAGATAGAGAGATGTTTAAAAATACATAAAAACTGAAAGACTTGGCTGAGTCCCGGACGCGTAGTGGTTGCGCGAGGGACTGCGGCCCACTGGGATGGAGGTTCGATTCCAGCTCCACGGAGCAAAGGCTGGGCCTCCTACTCCCACCACCTGAGGGCAGTAATGCCCCCCCAAAAAACCAAAAACCTGAAAGACTTAACTACCAGCAAACCAGTAATACAAGAAATGTTAAAATTCCTAAAAAAAACAAAAGCAACAAACCCAGAGTCATTGAGTCAATACTAAGGCCTAGCTACTCCACAAAGGGTTTCTGAGACTGTAATTTTTTACCAGAGCAGAGAGCCTCTTCTTTCTCATGAGGAGCAGCTAGTGGATTTGAACTGCTGACCCTATAATTAATAGCTCAATGTCCAACCCATAGAGCTACCAGGGGAACTTTTTAGGATCCCAAAGGCAAAAGGTAAATGATGCGATGGAAATTTAGTTATCTATGAAAAATAAAGAACGTAAAAATTAGTGAATGTTTAAGGAATTTTTTCCTTTTTTTTTTAATCACTGCCCTGGTGGGAGTAGAAAGTGCAGCCTTGCTCCTGGAGAGCTGCTGCTGGATTTGAGAACCGCCAACACAGTCCTGAACACAACCACTGTGCTGCCGGGGCTCAGCTGGAATTTTTTTCTTTACTGCCATTTTAAAAAATGACTATTTAAAGCAAAGATGCTAACACTATACTGAGGAATTTACAACATCCAAGTAAAAATCACGTAAATGAGCACAAAGGCCTAGAAAGAGGAAATTAAGCTTTCATAAGGTTCTTCTTATACTCTATCTGAAATGCCATGCTATGTGAAGAGAGACTATGATTATAAAGAATTCTACTATAACCCCCATATGGAAATAAGGAATCGTTACACTTAATAAGTCAATGAGCGTTAATAAAAGAACATCAATGAAAAGATAGTCTATTCAAAGATTACAGAACAAAAGATACATTTAAAAAGGAAGATAATAGATTCAGCCATCATATTAAATGTAATATCAAATTCCAAGCACAAAGCAATTTAGACTTTTTTTTAAGAAGAAAAAGACAGGCTTTATAAAAACTAGATAGGTTGACCATGTTCCACTGTTATCAATAAGTTTTCGGTGGCTGATCCCTCAGAAGCAGCCAACCTATTCCTTCTTCCTAATCTAATTGTCATCTGGAAGCGTCACTGAACCCTGGTCACCGGGCGTGACCCTGCTTTTATTTGAAATAGCTGTGCCAGTGCTTTCCAGCATCACAGCCACACAAGTGATCACAGACACGCGGTGACAGTCTCTGGGAAAGAACACTATGTTTGGCAAAGAAGAGACAGTTGGCCAGAGACTTTTTTGAAAAAAATATCAGCGTAATGATTCTCAAAGAGAAACTAATAGTAGATTGGGGGGGGGAGGGAGAAACTTAGAAATAAAATTGATATAAATCAAGTTAAATCATGCTAAAATAAAATGAAAAGGCTGTTTTATGGTTCATCTCCAATTCTGAATCTACCAATGGGTAGATTATCATTCTTCTTTGTACCTTAGAGAAATAAATTATCAATCCATTAGAAATGGAAACCTGTAAACCATGGAATCCAATTTTTGTCTTCAAATGTTTAAAAGGTTCCAAGTACTCCAAAATATCCACTCTACTATGTAAACATTTCCTCAAACGGTTACTAATGTAACAAGGTGAACTCAGTGCTACCCACAGAAACTGATTTAATGACTGTGTTGTTTGCTGTCCTCTATTAAATTCCAACTCATAGCTGGCCTATAGGACAAAGTCAAGGTGTCCCAACGAGCTTCCAAGTTTGTAATTTTTTACAGAAGCCAATGGCCCCATCTTCTTTCAAGAGATGCTGGTGGGTTCAAACCACCAAACCTTCAGGTTAGTAGCTAAACATTTAACCACTGCCACCAAGGCTCTTTCACACTGCTCCATTTCCTCAGTAATCGTACTCTTCTTATTTCCCACATTCAATGAATAACCAGTCTATCAGTTCTGAGTCTGTTTCTGATTTCATACAATCAACACATATTTACTGCAAGCTAAACCAATGCGTGCAGAAGAAAATAAGGCAGAAGCCACAGCTCGTCTCTTCCGGTGAAGTGGATCCTTAAAGTGTCCCCCTGCCTCCATAGCTCTTTTTATTGAATTGCTTCTTAGGACTACAACTTCACTTCTGGATCTTTAAGGATAATTTGACATAGCTTACAGTGGGTTGGCTGTTGGACTGCTGCCTACAAGGGCAGCAAATTCACACCCACTAGCTGCTCTCCTGCAGAGTTAGACTCAGAAACCCTAGATAGGGGTTGTTGCTGTAAGTTAGAATGCTCCTTAAGAGAGTGAGTTTGGCTTGAGTTTTACTTAGTCATGATCATTTAGTTCTCTGGAATATGTGCAATATGTTCAACATCTGTATCACATTAACAGTTATTTCTAAGGGAAAAAAGTCCTAGGTGTCTGTACTACACTAGTCAGACTCCATCCGGGGTTCTGAAAAGAGAACAAACATGTATCAAACAAATGTGGCTTTGAGTCCAAACTGTACCATTTATTATATATGTAATCTTACACTTCTTATATTGTCTAAACCACTTTTACACTCAGACTTCTTAGAATAAGGGAGTACATACTGATCTCACTGCCATTAGGCTTATCAGTCAACCAGCACAGGTACTTAAAAACTATTCATTGAATAAAAGAAAAGTTTTCAAATTTAGAAGCTAGTCCATAAATTTTTATAAGGAAAAAATGTGCCCTATAAAATTCCAAAACCTCTCAAATTTCAAACTTGATGTATATTTTAACATATTAAATACCTTACAATTAGAAAAAATCTTTCACAAAAAGTTCTTTAAACATACATTAAAGAGTTGTGTTGTAGCTTCTATGATAGACTTGACAACCTCTGATTAACATTTTAACATTTCCACTCCTTCCCATGGTCTAGATCCAACAAGGCAACATTTTGCCAGCTATTAAAGCAAAAGAAAACCAAAAAACCCGCTCATTTTCTTAATAAAGCACAAATGGATTATGCCACTCTTCTCAGACATCCAATGATTCCATACTACATATAAAAACACACACACTTCTGGCATTGGCAACACAGGCCCTCTATAACCTTTTTTTTTAAAAAGCATGGTTTCCGCACACCATTTCTTTCATCAGCCTGACATTTCCCTAGCAATGTCATTATTTAGGCTCTTCCCTCCTGGATCTTCTACTGCCCAACACTGCCCCTGCCATCCATGGACCAGCTTCCTACGGGTGGGTCCTGTGAGTACTGGAGAGATCCATCTTTCCACAGCTCACCACCAACCAGTGTATCCTTTTCCACCTTCAAGTTACTAATTCTAAATGATGTTCTTTTTAAGCATCCATCACCTTGTGTCTGCTTGTATTTATTTACTACACTACAAGTTCCTAAAAAGTAACAACCATCAGGCCTTAAACATGTGGTATATTAAGATAGGATATTATCAAACCAGACCCTATGGGAAAGATGCACAGAAATGGTGGCTGTAAGCTAAAGAGAATTTGAAATCCAATAATGTGAAAAGTCAGAAAAGCACTCCGGGCTGAAGCATGTAAGCAAAGGAATATTAAAGTTGATTTCCAAGAAAATGGGTCTATGACTAGGAAGAGTTCTGGAATAGAGTAAGCATAAAATTTGCAGATAGATGAGGCTGGATTGCAAAATAAGCTTATAGAAATCTCTGAGAAAACCTAAAGAAATTTATGGTTCATTTCATTCTGAGAGGTAACAATAGCAAGTCCTGGAAAATTTCACCATTAAGAGTGAGAGATTCCATGTCTTCACTTTATTCAAATTATGTATACCCTAAAATTGCTGGTGACAATCTCTTTTAAGAATTTAATTATTGTTCCTTTGAAAGAAGATAATAGGTTATTGAAAAATTAATATTAAGAAAGAAATGTAGAGTACAAAGAAAACGTAGTTTTCAAAGTGCCTACCAGGCAGGGAATATCAACAGCAAGTATTAGCTTGAACTGGTGGTGCAGGGGTTACATGGGGCGACTGACTGCACAGTTGGCAGTTCAAAACCACCGTGCTGGACACTGGTGAAAGCTGAGGCCTTCTGAGCCCCATGCGTCAAGTGTGGGAAGCCCACAGGGGCAGTTCTACCCTGTGCGACAGGGTGACTGAGTTGGCACCGAGGCAAAGCAGTGACAGTGGGTCTAAAAGTTTGACACTTCAGGTTCAAATTAGTGAAAGCTCATAGGAATGATTCTTAAAACCCATAGGCTCGTTACAGTGTGGTGAAAAGAAATGGAAACGTCAACTTACAAGAGACTATATTCTAAATGACAGAAGAGCCCAGTGACAGCGGGCAAAGATGTAGTAGTCTGCTTCTCTAACAATAACAAAACCCAAACAAATCAAACCCCCCTGCCATCGACCCTGTACAGTTTCAAAACTGGGAGAATCTACGGGGGCAAACAATCTCCCCATCCTACCAATGAATGAAATTGTAGCCTTGGAAACCCTATGACACTCATCCCATTGGGTCGCATCGACTAGATGGCAGAGGGGTGACTTTGGTTCTTTCCTATCTCTATCTATTTTGTTCTAGAAGACGGAGGCCCCTCCAAAAATGCATTTGTCAAGTAAAAACACGGCTACAGTCCTTTTCTTTCTTTACATACAGCTTGTTGCATCCACTCTCCACATCTCAAAGGAACACAGGTTGTCAAAACACAAAGGCAGTCAACCCGAACAAGAGTGATCGCCATGTGCCAGTGGGGGCGAGTCAGGCCGAGCGGTCACACCCCGCCCGAGATGGGGGTTTGTTTGACATCTCCGGCCGATCCCCCGAGCGGGGGCCCTCGCACTTGCAATCAGCAGTGGAACGGAAACTTGCCGGCGCCCGGGACTCACCCGAGCCAGGCCCGTGAGCATGTGGAGCACACGCCGCCGCCCGGCGCACCCACGGGGCTGGCGGGTTCCCGCGGGGAGAGGCCCGCCAAGGTCTCCACCGCGCGGGAGAACAACAGCGGCGAGCAGGAGAGGCGGAACCGGCCGGCCCCCGGCCCGAAAGGGCGCGGAGGCCGGCGCGGGGGGTGGATCCCGCGGAGCGTCGCCGCCGCCGCCGCCATGTGCCGCCGTTTCCACCGGGAGTTGGTTATATAACGCAACGCCCGAGTGCTGGCGCGTGCGGCACCCGCCGCTGCCGGCGTTCGGCCCCACGAGCCCGACGCGCCCGTCGGACGGCGGCGGCTTGGGGAGGGGGGGGAAGGGGGGGCGCGCGCGCGCGCGCGGAAGCCTGGCTGGCCTAGGCCGGGCGCGCGAAGGGCCCGGCGCGGGGGCCGTCTGCACGCAGCTCCCCGTGCGGGCCTCGCACGCCCGCCCTCCGACACGCGGGCCCCACGCCCCTTCTCTCTTGGCTCGACGTGGGGGCGGCGGGGGGCGAGGGCGGCGCGGGCTGCCGGGGCCGCCGAGTCCCGCAGGGTGCGAGCTCCTCCCGCGCGGGTCCGTCACAGCATCTCCCAGGAGACGCGGTCGCCACCGCCCGGGTGCGCACGCCCGCCGCCCCGCGGAAGCTGCCGCCCCGCGCCGGCCCCCTCCCACCCTCCCGGTCCTAGCTCCTCTCCCGACGCCCCGGCCCAGAGAAACGTACCCGCCGCTGGCGCGGCCGCGCGGGGTCCGGCTCCGCCGACTCGAGCGCCTCCGCTCCGGCCAGGCCGGCTCCGCTTTGCGCATGACCCGAGGCGGGCAGATCGAGTCCCACACAGCCCAGAGGGGAGGTGGACCCGGGGAGGGGACACGAGGAGGGGCGGGGGAGGGCCGAATGAAAGGAGATCGCGGCGGTACGCGCCTGAGTTCTCGCGAGTCTTCCGGCCTTGGGCGCCGGCTCCGCGGGAAATTTTCAAACTCCGAGGGGGAAAAAAAAAAAAAAAAGGTGGGGGCAGGCAAAGGGAGGAAAGAGAGCCCGGTCGGGAAGCAGGGTCTGGACGAGAAGCAAGACCTCCCCTTCTGGTCCTAGTGGATGAAAAAGAAAAACACTACGAATCCCAGGGTGCCTTGCGCGTCACGCTGCTCCTCGGGCCGGGCCCCGGACCAGTTCCGCCCCAGGACCGCCCTGCCAGCTCCGGGGCTCCGGGCCGGGCCAGAAGCGACTCCGCGTCCCCTGGCCCTGGCTACTGACGGCTGAATGACCGTCTTGTCCCGTTGGCAGCCACTCTGGTTTTGTAACACACACACACACACACACACCCCGCAATTGTTGCGTGTCGTGCTCCGACTTGTCATGCTCACAGAGTCACGGGCTCATTAGGAAAAGGTTTGGACTCCTCATCACTGATTCGGTGGTTCAAGCCCACCCAGCCCTCCGCTACAGAAGGATGAGGCTATCCGCTCCGCAAAAGATTTCCAATATAGCGTCTCTATGAGTAGGAACACGTTCAAGAGTCGTGGTGTTAGGCTTTGGGATAGTCTTTCATTTCCCAGTGTACTTTCGCATCTGAAGATGCCCGGCCTAGACGACGCTAGGTCTCATCTTTTTTTTGCAAAAGCTCTTTCAACTTCATGTTCCTTTTATGGTCACCCTGGGGGTTGGGGGTTGTGGTGCAGTACGTGAAGCCATAGGCTGCTAATCAGCAGACTCTCTGGCTCTGCTGGAGAACGATGTAGCAGCAGCCTCCTCGTGCAACGTTGACGAGGCAGAATCCACTCTATGACAGTGGGTTTCTGTTTGTGGGTTTCATTGTAGAATACTTTTATTTGTTGCTAGCGTCTTCCTTGGAAACTAGTCCTAGAACCAAACGCGTTTCAAACAAGTAGGTGTGGGATTTGTCTATATTAATAGTGTCACCTGAGGTGTTTTCCCATGGGGCAGCGCAACCACTTTATCTACTCCACATTAGAGAAAGGAAGAGAAGTTTATGTAGAAGGTGCCAGGAAGGAGGTGGATAGTGCCTCACGCTGTTTTTGTGAAGTCCTGTTCAAATCAGAACACATGCGAGAAGGGAGACCTTTTACTTTGGCAATTACTTTGGGGCAGTTATGTATAGCAGGCTTAATGTTTTTAAGCCTGGAATTCTTAATGTTTTCCTCTAGTATCAGCTAGTTCAACTCAAGTGACATGATCACCCTTGGAAACAGTTGTTGATGTTAAGTAGGGAAACAGCAATAAAGTTCTTTGAGTCTCAGGCCAGTCTCAGGGTGTCTTTGTGGATTGACCAAAGAGCAGGACTCAGCTTTTAATCACTTACCAAACCAAACTGACTGCCCTCGAATGGATTCCGAGTCACCGCAATTCTATGGGACAAGTTATAGACTATGACTACCCCTGTGGGCTTTGGAAATTAACTGTAGGGCAGTAGAAAGATGCCTCTTTCTCTCATGGTGATTTTGAATTGCAGACCTTGTTGTTAGTACCCACAGTGTAACCATTAAGCCACATGGCTCACTTTTTTTTTTTTAATCATTCTATTAGGGGCTCGTACATCGCTTTTCACAATATGTAGTTACGTATACTGTGCCAAGCAACCTTCACATGCCTGCTTTCATTCACATTCTCAGAGCGTACTTTTAATTACTAACAGGTACATAATTCTTGTAGGTGACATATACACTTGTCTTGGAGTAATTTATAAAAAATTCAAAGACTGCATTAGGCGAAGTACCTAAGCTAACTATTTAGTCAGGGGACACTTTCTAACTATATTAGGTCACAGTAGTCACTGCCTTTGAGACAATGCTGTCTCATAGCACACACCCCCGCCCCGTCCCCCAACTGTTTACTGGCGTCAAAACCCAGTCTTTTTCTCTAGGAGCTGCTGGTGGTTTCAGACGGCCCACCAAGTGCGTCACAGCCCCACGCGGAACCACTGCACCACAAGGACTTCACTACAGTGGTCTATGAAGTGCTGATTGCCTTTAAGAGACAGTGGGCAATATTATAAAAGTCAAAGGCACTACTGGTGAAAGCTCTGAAGAAATTGAGGAGAAGCATAGAGAAAATATATTGGCTCAGAGGATACAAAGGATGCCACCAACAGAATGTTGTTTAAAAGGTGCTTTTGATGTGGTTTTAAAAGAAAACAATGAACAAGCGATTGCACAGTGGAGAAAGGGTGATTTTCTTTTATGCCGTGACAAAGAATTTGCCTGAATTATGTTCATTTGGTTGGTAGAGACATAACTTGTAAGTCATGAACTTGGATATCTGAGATGAGGACATTTCTGAGCAAGATATTAAAGGGGCTTTGGGGTTGCTCCTACCCGCTTATAGTAAAATGTGATTTTTAAAAAAGTGATCTGAAAGAGGTAGAATTTTCAAATGAACTGTGAAGAATGAAAACAGAACTTAAGGTTTATAAAATTCTGTTTTCACCAGCAAAGGGCACATATCCTAGATTATTCACCAAGAACATGGCTAGACAATGTTTTGTTAAGATGTCTGTGTGTGAAGTCGCTAACCAAATACCATAACAGAAAAACCATCGACTTAGATGAAGGAAATGGAAAAAGAAAAAAAGCAAATAAGACTTTCTGCCTGTTAGAATTCTACAGGCAGGAAACTGCGCTCCAACAAAAGATAAAAACAATCCCTAAAGCAACTTGGGGATTAGCAACACTCTTAGAAGGAGCCCAAGAAGTACCTTACTTACTCACTGTTGGCCTGAAAGGGTGGACCACTACTTGGGGGTCTCATAATGGGGGGAGGGGGCACAGCCTCTGTCACATCACAGGGTAGAAACCTGATCTCCTAAGATTCAAGGAGTCAGATCTTCGCTTATTCAGCTCTTATTCAGTTTGTCTAAGAGAATGTCTCTGCTGTCTAAAGCATAGGAGAAGAATGGGGTCAGTGGGGTAGAGTCACCGCTCAGGGGCTGCCCCAAGGCAAGAGAGTAGAAGCGATGTGTTAGTGCTTTTGGAAGGGGAAGCTGAAGCTCAGGATGGAGAGCTTTCCACCCAGAATCTGTTTTTTTCAAACCTTGAGCATGAAAGCAACGTATTCTGTTGGGTTTTAGTCTTTCTTGGTGTCTGTGATTCCTACTTCCAGTCTTTTCCATTAATCATAGAAATGTCTCTCTTACCTGTTTCACCATTTTACCTTTGAATCTAGACTTGACTTCACAGGTTCATAGATCAAAACGAACTCTGTGACAGGTTAAAACACACTGAAAAACACACTGAAAAACTCATTTGATTTAGACTTTTCAGACAAGATTTTGAACTTGAAGTTGATTTAAGACTTTTTTGATGATATAACAGAAAATGAATATTGCATGTGGCAGGCATAAAAGTTTTAGGGTCAAAGGGTAGAATTATTTTTTTTATTTAAATCCTGCTTCCCAAAAATGCGTGTTGTAAATCTTAACCTCTCTACTTATGGTTATAACATTTGGCAATGGGTTTGCCTTTATGATGATAATGAGGTGGGTTTCATGTAGGGGGTGTCTTGAGCCCCTCTCTCTGGAAATACACAAGGAAAGGAGCCAGCGGAGTGTACAAGAGAGGCTAAGCCACATGAAGAACCCTCGGAGCGAAAGCTCAGAAGAATCAAGGACCTTCCTCTAGAGTCCACACAGAAAGAAAGACTTCCCCCAGAGCTGGCTCCTTGCACGTGAAGTCTTTAACCAAATGCCATGGCAGAAAAACCATCAGCTTAGATGAAGGGAACCAAAAACAAAAAGAAAGAACACTTTGTGCCTGTGAGAGTATTACAGGCAGGAAACAGTGCTCCAACAAAAGATAAAAACCACCCAAATGGTGAGAAATAAAATTCTGTTTGTTCAAGCCACTCTCTTGCAGTATTTCTGTTATAATAGCATTGGAAAACTATGACAGTGATCTTTATTTTGGCAAAAACTTAGAAAATGATAATAGTTTGTACTGATCTTCATGCTTTCCTTTGGAATTGGTTTTGTTTTTCTTTCCAAGTGGTACTCTTTCACAACCAATCTATAATCGTAAGATTGACTGACAGCCATCCGATTTCAGATAATTTTAAAACTCATTGATATATTCTAGCTTAGATCTTGTTTGTTTTGCAAGGTAATGGGAAAGCATAATATACAAAGAGGTAACCCCCCCAAAATCAGAAATATCATCCCCAAAGCTATGTATTTAATTTTTTTTTTACAAAACAACCTGTCACTTTCAAAGTTGTCTCTATTACACTTAATACATTTGTCAAACCTGTGATTCCATTCTTAGACGCACTTTTCAAGCTCATCTGTTTGCATAGCTGACAGCACCTCCCTCATTTTTTTCTTCACCACTTCTATGTGATCAAATCTCTATCCTATCATGTCCTCCTTTGGGGGACAAAAATATTTTGGTTTTTGCCTACACTTGTGCATTGATATAGCTGCATATACAGGTACTTTGTCCTGGTGGCAAAACCAGTCCCATGCCTGCTGCAAATCAGGCCTCTTTTGTGTCACATGTTACATAATCCTTTCAGAACCTCTAAATTGTATGCTCCTCTCTAAACACTACCACGTTTGTCATAAACATAGCACCACAATTAAACTTTTGTAGAAAGTTGTTCTCATTTCTACTTTTCCCTTTCTGTCATAGCCTCATCTCACACTGTAAAATTACTTAAAAAACCATTTATAAATCTTAATCAAAACTCTCTGGGTTCAAGCAGTCAAGAGAGCAAAAGATATGTAGTGGTAGGTAAGTCTGCTGCACAATACCCTTTTAGAGTATTGAAAAGCCAGGATGTTACTTTACAAGCCATGGTATTTTCCATTGCATCATATGCATGTGAAAGTTGCACACTGACTAAAGAAGACGATATAAAAATTGATGCATTTGAGTTGTAGCACTGGAGAAGAATATTGAAAGTATCAGGGACTGCTAAAAGGACAAACTGATCTATATTGGAAGAAATAAGGTCAGAGTGCTTCTTAGAGGTAAGGCTGGCTAGACTTTGTCTTGCAGACTTTGGACATATTGTCAGGAGAGATAAGTCCATAGAGAAGGGCATCAAGTTTGGTAAAGTGAAGGGGTGGTGAAAAAGAGGAAGGCAAGCTATGAGATGAATCGACACAGTGGAGAACAACAACAATTGGGCTCTAATTTCTTTTTTCTTATACTCAAAGCACAACTTTAAGCATCTTGAAATTTTGCTGTAAATAACTATGTCCTCATGTATTGTTAAGTTCCCCTCCTGCCCCCCAAATTTAGATACTCAAGACATATGCCTATCTTAAAACAAGATCATGCTGTACTCCACAGGGCATGTAATAATTATATATGTATTCTAGTTGATGGTGTTGAAAAATCCCTCACTTGCCTGAAGCTCCCGACTTCTAAGGTAACCCAGGTAACAAAAACTAGCTCTACAGAGCTAAGAAATTATGGAAATAAAAATTTCAAATGTGATAGAGTTGAGAGAGTAGATCACCCATTTTAGCAAATCACTTGTGCCTCGTGTCTTAGTTATCTAGTGGTATGATAAAAGCAATGCCACAAATAGGTGGCTTTCACAAACAAATTATCATTCAAAATTTAAGAGGTTAGAAGTCTAAATTCAGAGTGCTCCAGTGTGCTGGAGCAAAACAACCCAGTTAATATCCACTTCTAGTGAAACAGAAAAAGAGAAAATTTGTTTATTAGGAAGCTAGGCAGGGCTGAGCCCCGGTGGCATAGTGGTTGTGCGCGGGACTGCGGCCCACTGGGACGGAGGTTCAATTCCAGCAGTGGGGCTGGGTCTCCTACTCCCACCACTGGAGAGCATTGATGCCTCCCCCCCCCCAAAAAAAAAAGTTCATAGGAAGCTAGGCTAACAGAATGCCCCCAACAGCAACAAATTTCACTTCAATTTATAAAGCACATTTATACCATTTAAAATATCTGTTTTAGTCACATACTATATGTGGGTGGATTACAAATACAAGATCACAAGGATATCATAAAATATGGTGAAATACCAAAAGAATTTGATTTTACTTGGGGGGGGCATCACTGCCCCCTGGTGGGAGTGGGAGGCCCAGCCTTGCTCCTGGAGAGCTGCTGCTGGATTTGAAGCGCCAAGCCTGTGGGCTGCAGACCTGCACACAACCACTAAGCCACCGGGGCTCAACCCTCCAAAAGAATTTTATAATGAATCATATTATACAATATGTTTTCACAGTAACCAGGAAAACCGAAGGCCAACTTGACCTTGAACGTGATGTCGTTAACATTCCAAACGCCTAATTGAACCCTAGGAAAACAACTGAAGCATATATTTGACAATCGTCTCCAACTTCATTGTTAGGTGCCATTGAATCAATGCCAACCCACAGCAACACTATGCTGCCCCTTCATGTTACCAAACTTTTTTTTGGGGGGGGCATCACTGCCCTCTGGTGGCTGTGGGAGCTACGCAGTGCTGCTCCTGAGAGCCGCTGCTGGATTTGAACCATCAAAACCCTAGGACCGCAGTCCCGCACTCAACCACCTACGCCACCGGAGCTCAGCCCATGTTACCAAACTTTATGTCCTTCTCCAGTGACTGCTCTTTCTGGGCAAGATGCCCAAAGGGTGTAAAACAAAGTCTTGCCTTCCTTGTCTCTAAGCAACTCGCTGATCTTACTTATTCCAATACAGATCAATTGGTCTTCCTTATTCATTGTGCAGCTTTTTTTTTATATCAGGGGAGAGCGTGAACGCAGTCCCCCACTACCACAAATTATGCAGTTGAGTTTCCCACATTTGGGGAAATCGCAGGGGTCAGCACATCTGGAGTGCAATGGATAAGTCTTGCCCTGGGAAAATCTATTTGTGGTCATGGTATCTCCCCGGCTAGGTAAGTTTACAACTTTCTTTTTTTCTTTTTTTTTTTTTTTAGGCATCACTGCCCTGGTGGTGGGAGTAGGAGGCCCAACCTTTGCTCCTGTGAGCGGGAATCAAACCTCCATCTCAGTGGACCGCAGTCCCGCGCCCAACCACTACGCCACCGGGGCTCAGTCCTTACAACTTTCATGTGCTTATGATGCAATGGAAAATGCCATGGCTTGGGTCAGTGCATGTTAGTCCTTGAAGTAACATCCTTGCTTTTCAATATTCTTTCGAATGCAATGCTTCCATGAGCCTGAGCACTGATTGTGGATCCAAGAAAGACAAAGTCCTACACCACTTCAACCATTTCTCCATTTATCATGATGGTACCAGTTGTGAGGATTGGGGTTTTCTTTACAAGGAGTGTGTGTTAGTCTGAGAAATAAAATTCATAGACCGTCATATGTGTATAGAAAAGAACTTTATATATAAAAGCAATTGAACATTGAGAAAACATCCCTGTCTAGTCCAGATCAAGGCCCTAAGTTCAATATTAGCCTATCTGTCTGATGCCATTTTCTTCACACTTGAACTCGTGAAACACATCCAATAATGTTGAATGCAGTAGGAAGTCTTGTGAATCCAGTAGGAAGTCTTGTGAATCTAGTGGTGGTGGAAGCATCTCAGCACTTCAGTGGGTTTCCATGTGACTCCTCCAACTCTAGGGCTCTGGCCCCATCAGCTTGGCTCCATGTGTCTTGTCATCAGAAAGACCAAGCAGAGAGCTATCTGGTCTCCAGTGAGCTATTTATCTCTATCACACCTCCAAATGAGGTCATCAAGCTGCGACCTAACTGACAGGCTAGACACCACCCCTTCACACATTGACAAGAGATTATATAATTGTCACCTAGGGCTCTGGCCCCATCAGCTTGGCTCCATGTGTCATGTCATCAGAAAGACCAAACAGAGAGCTATCTGGTCTCCAGTGAGCTATTTATCTCTATCACACCTCCAAATGAGGTCATCAAGCTGCAACCTGACTGACAGACTAGATACCACCCCTTCACACATTGACAAGAGATTATATAATTGTCACACTTCTCACGCTATTTTAGATAGGTAGGCCAAACAACAGTAATGGAGACAAAACAGAAAACAACAGATTGAATAAAAAGAGGAGAGAAAAACAACAACCTAGCAACATCCTCTCCCCCCAGAGAAAGCATACACGATTCCAGGTCTGTCTGCTAGCCTTTGCGAGATTCTCCCCACCAGTCCTAGAGATATTCTGGAACTGCCCCTTCTAACCTGAAGTCTATTTTGGGGGCTCCTCAGGGGGTTTGTGGTTTTGCTTTGCTTCCACTGCTGATTCGTTATGCTACCTTCCTGCTTCACCCCTTTGTACAGGGGTCAGACCAGCCTTGCTCCCCACTGTGTGTCCCCAGTATTGCCCTCTACTGAGGACTTCAGCAAGGGGACATCATGTCCCAAGCTGTTGTGAACCCAACAGTCCTCTCTGTGCCTCAGCAGCTCCATGCAGGAAATGTCATCCTCAGAGCTCGGTGTGCCACTATGGGGTCTAGTCCCTTACTCTCTCTTTTTTCTTCTTGGTTTGCTTCTTTGTGGGTGAGACAGATTGTCTAAATCCCCAACTTGTAGGTTTAGTGTTGTCCTCTGTAGCACACACTTCTAGGGAGGGGTAAGCTTGTCTCTGATTGGGGCTGGTCCCAGAGACCTCTCCGTTTATGAGTTGCTCTGTGTGGTTACATTGCTCTCAAGGTTTGGTGTGATGTGATGGGGTCTGCAATCACATTCCCATTTCTGTAGAGACATAAGCAATACCCTCCCCCTGGGTGAATTAGTGCCCTGCTCCTCCAGTTCCATCATCTCCAACTCCCCCGACCCTTTCTCCATCTTCCCTGCCTCTTCCCCTTCTTTGTGTTGGAATGATATGTACATCCTTAGGTTTGGTCTATCCCTCACTCAATTGTCTGTACCTCAGTCAGTATAGTGAGAGGTAAATGGCTTTTCTTCTATATCTACTTTGTTGATTATACGTACTTCAGTGGTTTCATGTTGTACTTGTTTTTTTGTGATTGACTAACTTCACTTAACATACTTTTATTCAACTCTTCCCATGTGATGTGCTTGATGTAATCATCAGTGCTTTTTTAGTGATGCACTGTGGGTATGTGCCAGAGTTTTCTGATTCACTCATTTATGGATGAAAATTTAGGTTGTTTCCAATTCTTTTTGACTGTGAATTGCGCTCAATGGACAGTGGAGTGAAGAAGACTATTTCTAACCTATTCTGTGTATATGCTAGTAGAGGGATTACAGGATTGTGAGGTAACTCAATTTTCATTTGCTTTAAATATCACCAGATCACTTTTCACAAAGTGATGTATTTACATGATCATCAGCAGTGGAGAAGAGTTCCTATTTCACCAAATCCACTCCCACATTTGTTGCTCTCTGAGTTTCTAAGTTGGGCTATCCTCAAGGGTGTTGGGTTGTAAATTATGGTTGTTTTAATTTACATTTCTCTGATGGCTTAATGATCAGGAGCATTTTCTCAGTTTACTGACAATTCAAATGTCCTCCCTAGTGAACTTCTGTTCAGGTCTTTTGTCCACTTCCTCAGGAGATTAACTATTTTCTTCTTTTTGCAGGCTAAGAGAGTTTTGTAGATTTTAGTAATAAGTCTGTTATGTCATTGATAAAAATCCTCTCCCAGTCTATGGGTTCTCTTGTTACTGTCTTGGAAAAGTCTGAAAGCACACAGATGTTTTATCTTTAATATTGTCAATTTCCGTTTCATCTGTGTGTATCCTTCGCTATTGCAGTTAGTCTATGTACTCCCTGAACCAAAGTTCTTAGGTTTGTCCCTATTGCTTCATTGATGGTCCTGATAGTTTGGGGTTTTACTTCTAGGTCTGTGATCCACTTTGAGTTTGTTCTTCTGCAAGGGGTAAGGTAAAGGCCTTGTTTTACATCCACCTCCCACTTGATGCTTTTTGGAGCCTTATCAAAGATCAGTTGTTTATAGGCTGATGGTTTTATTTCTGAGTTTTCAGTTATTTTTCATTGAGCTGAGTGTTTGTCATTATTCCAGTACCACATTGTTTTGAAGACTGTGGCTGTATAGCAAGTGAAAAAAACAAGTAAAGCAAGCCCTCCAAATGTGTCCTTCTTTTTGCAGAGTTCTCTGCTAATTCTGGGCTTCTTCCCTCTCCATATGAGATTGGTGGTCAGTTTTTCCAATTCTTTGAAGAAAGTTGTTGGTATTTGAATTGAGATAGCATTGAACTTATATAGTGCCTTAGTTAAGATTGACAACTTTCTATATTGAGACTTCTGTTCCACAAGAATGGGATATTCTTCCATTTGTGGAGGTCGCTTTTGGTTGCCTGTAGTTTGGGCTCTTTAATTTTCCTTGTATAAGTCTTTTGGGGTTTTTTGGATAGGTATGTCTCTAGATATTTCAATTTGTTCTTGGCTGTTGTGAAGAGTTCTGCCTTCTTGATATGCTGTTCTGTGGTCTTGTCTGATGTATAAAGCAAACCAATAGACTTCTGTTTGTTGGTCTTGTAACCTGCCACTCTTCCATACCACTCTTCCATATTCCTCTATTTTTGCTAGTACTCCTGCTGTGGAGCTTTTAGGGTTTTCAAAGTATAGAATCATGTCATCTGCAAATAGTGATAATTTCACCTCTTCTTCTCCCAGATGGATACCTTTAATGTCTTTCCACTGCCTTATGTTGTTAGCTAGGACCTTTAGTATGATGTTGAATAAAAGTGGGGACAAAGGGTATCCTTTTCTGCTCCCCTTTTTCAGTTGGATTATTTTCATCTTTTCTCCATTGAGTATGATGGCTTGAGAGGGATGTCTGAACAAACTGTAACTCTTTGAACTTACTGTGGCATGACTTATTTCCCAGCACGTGGTCTATTTTTGAAAACAAGCCTTTTGCATTATTTCACATGTGGAGGTCTATCAGGTCCAGTCACCTCATTGTGTGTTTAGCTCTGTATCCTCCTTGCTGAGTTTCCTTCCCGGTGATGTATCGTTCTCAGAGAGCAGTGTATTAAAGCCACCTACTATGACTGTTGAGTTGTGATTTCTTTTTTCGACTTTTGAAGTTTGCCTGATGAATTTTGTGGGCCTCTCGTTAGGTACATATATATTTATTCTGCTAACTGCTTCCTTGTCTACTGATCCATTCAATATTATATAGTGCCCATCCTTGTCTTTTGTTATGGTTTGCACCTTGATTTTGTCTAAGATTAGGATTGCTACCTGTTTTTTCAAAGTTGCCGTTTGCCTGGTATGTGTTTTGCCAGTCTTTTATTCTCAGTCTATGTTTGTCTGTAAGCTTACACGTATCTCCTGTAGGCAACAGATTGATGGGTTATGTTTTCTGAGCCAGTATGCTAACCTTTGTCTTTTAATGGGCAAGTTAAGATCATTGACATTCAGAGTTTTTAACCCCATCTCTGGATTCATTGCTGTCACCTCAAACCTTATGTGTTGGGTGTTTTCCAATATCCCTTCATATTAGTGTTCTATGTTTATGTGGGATCTTTCAGTTCTTACCTTTTTTTCCCTCTGAGGCCATGTTATCTTGGTAGTTGTTTTGGGCACATTGACTTCTGGATGGAGTTGCACCATATAGCAGTCTCATACTTCTGCTTGGTGGGTGTTGATTTTCTGATCACAGTGAGTCAGCAAGGTTTTTCACAGAATTGGGTGTTTTATGGTGTACTATTTGAGTTTTTCTTAGTCTGAGAAGACTTTTTCCTCACCGACTATCTTAATAGATAGTTTGGCGGTGTAGAGGATTTCCAGGTTGGCATTTTTTTTTCTTTCAGCTTTCAGAAGATGTTTCTTGGCTTTTTCCTTTTCATGGCATCTGCTGATAAGGCTGAGTATATTCTTACCTGAGCACCATTATATGTAACTATTTTTCTCTTGCTGCTCTTAAATTTTTCTCTTTCCCTGAAATTGAGTAATTTAATCACTATGTACCCTGGTGAGTTCTCCTGGGGTTTAATATAATTTGTGTCCACTCTGCTTCCTGTATAAATGTCTGATTTTCATTCATTAAGGTGGGGAAGTTTGTTTCCTGAAATTCCCTCACTACTTTAGCTGTTGACTTCTTCATTTTGTCTTGTTTTGGTAGATCAATCTTTTGAATATTGTTCCTCTTCATAGCATCTGTCATTGTTCTCAGGTTTTCTCCTGCCTCTTTGATTATCTTGTCCGACTGTCTTTCCCATTTGTTGAAGTATGATTGTCCTCTAGATCCGTGAAATGATTCTCCATCTCTTCTAGTCTGTTGGTGAGGTCTGTGATCTTTTGTTTTGCGTCTTTTATCTCATTCATTAGTTCTTGTATTTCCCTTTGGTGTGAGACTTCTTTCCCTCTATTAAGGACTTCATCTCTTCTATCATTGCATCCTTACTCTGTTTTGCTTCCTTCATATCTTGTATTTCTTAAAGCAGTATTCTGAAGAGTTCTTTTGGTGGCAGATCAGCATCTGTTTCTTCTATGAACACAGTTTGATTTAGGACTGTTGTGTTTTGTTTATTTTGTTTTCTTGTTGCAGGTGTTAAGGAATTTTGCTGTCTGCATGTAGTTTTAGAAGAATGCAGCACCATGTTCCCAGGAGACTGAGGGGCCTTAAGCTCTTTCTCTGTGAGAGTGGTTTTGGGGACTACCTGTGGCCTACTATGGTGGAGTGTAGGTGAGGTGCTGCAGTGACTCAGTGGCCAGTGGGTGTGGGGGGGCCTCAGAGGGTGGACTGAGAATAGTTACTGTATGTATGCCACTGGGCTGGGTTGGGACAGGCCTGCAGCATGGGCATGGGACTGGTCTGCACTATCTGGCCACCATTTGCAGTCTTTTGAAAACTCTCTATGGAGCCCCACACAGGTAGAGCCAGTTTTTGACTTAGGCTGTGGCTTTTATTCCCTGTTGGCTTTTCCTGTTTTGTTATGTTAAATTTCTAGACTGTGCGCCTTAGAGTTCTGCCTATCTTGTTACGTAAATTCTTTGCTAATAGACCAGGTTTCTGGTGACTTACCTTAAAAAGTTATACAAAGGAATCCAGCCTGGGATTGAAAGCTTTTTTTTTTTCCTTTTAAGTAGTGAACCAATGGGGTGCCCTAGTATTGGTGCTGTACTACATTGTTCCTCTACGGAAGCAGAACCAGATTAGCTTAGTGGGTTTGGAGTCAACTGAATCTGAATGATTGCATTCAGGTGTTGCATTCCTGTGTCTCTCCTAGCTCTCTACAGTATATCTCTGCAGGCTGCACAGGGGATCTGTATTGTGTCACCAGTAAATATCTCAGAGGCTCTTTAAGTGCTGCAAATTCATGTCTAACTACCTATCATTACCCATGCTGGCAGACATGGGGCTGGGAGAAGTGTATGAGGCATGATTGATATAGTCAATCCATTCCTGACTAGAGTGGGGAGGATAGCAGAGAGGGAACTCTGGGGAGAGGTCTCATGGCTAGTTCTCAGAGGTTCTCTGAGAGCCTGGGAGTATATGACTACTGCTAAACGGCACCTGGGGGATATCACTGAATGCTGCAGGTCCTGGGAGCAGTAAGACGTGGTGGACACCCATCCTGCTAGACTTGGCAAAGAATTAGCAGAGCCTGTGGGTCAACATGGTGAATGTAGAGAGTTTTGATGAGTTCCCAAATTGCTCCATGAGTGAAAATTGTAGGGGGAGGTCTGAAACAGATCCTAGGACACTGAATCAATTTTTAGCACCAGTCTCCCACTGTTGGCCTCCTTACCTCTTAAGATTTTTTCCCTTACCTCTTACTTTTCTGCTTTACAAACAGCAACACCAGGTGGGTGAGTCCACCTGGACACCATCTTTACTTCTCAGTTATTATTATTTTAATGTATTTATCCATTCCCTTTTATTTATTAACCCATCTGTTGAGGAGCATTTAGGCTATTTTCTATTTTTGAACATGTGAATAGTACTATAATAGCTTTGGTGAACAAGTCTCTTGAGTCTTGTTGTGAGTCTGATTTCAAGTTTTGGGGGTATATACCTAGTAGGAGAATTGCTGAGTCATATGGAGTGTATTTTTTAATTTTTTGAAAAATCACCACACTTTTTCACAATGGCTATACAATTTTACATTCACACTACTAATGGGTAAAGGTTCCATTTTCCTCATATCCTTGCCAACATTTGTTGATCATTATTCTATTTTTAAATTTTAGTCACCCTCAAAACAAAAAAAAAAATCCAAACATTTTTATTGAGTCGTTTCCAACTCATTAGCCACCCCAGTGAGAATGAAACGGCATCTTATGTTTTTAATTTTTCTTTTGTCTGATGGCTAATGAGGCTAAGTATCTTTGTAAGTTCAGAGGCTGTGTTTTCTTTGGTGAGATGTGCATTCAGGTCCTTTGCCCATTTTGATTGGGCTATTTGACTTTTTGTTGTTAAAATGAACAACTGTCAAAGTTTATTAGGTTTTTCTAGATTTATAGTTTCTGATATTCTCCCAGTCAGTCACTTGGACTTTTATTTTTTGTAAACTGTTTGATAAACAACAGTATCAAACTTTTATGAAGTACCATTGATTTTATTTTGCCTTTTGCCATGGTGCTTTTGTTTAGTCATTGAAAGTTAAGCTTGATAGCATTGTCCCAGCTTTTCCCAAAATATATATTAAAATTTTCAACAGTTTTATTGACATATAATTCATACATCATGAAATTAAATGACTTAAGCATATTAAAAAGAGTTGAGCTATCATCACTCTAATCAATTTTAGAACATTTTCTTACTTCTTGTACTCATTGATATTAATTTTCAGTTTTCTCCCAACCTCCTCTGTCAGGCCTTCAAGAAACTGTTAATTCAATTTCCATATAGATTTACCTATCCTGAATTTCTTACCTATAAAAGACAGCAACAACAAAAACACACCAAAAAAGCCAGCAAAACAATAACAAAGTAAAATTTTAATTAAGAAGAAAACATAAATTGAAAAAAAACTAGAAACAATTTAAAATGGGTCAGAAGGGACAAAAGGAATGAGTTGATTTTTAACTTAACTATATTTTACATTGGTCCACTTTCCACTGCACATTGTCTGAAATCAAGACTATTTACTTCTCTGGTCAATGGTCACTGGAAACTTAATCCATGTGGGGAGTCTGTAAATGGAATTTGGATTTTCACTGTCAGCTATAACCTCTGACAAGCCCGTGCTCAAAATTTAAGGTCTAACACTATTCCCTCTTCTAGTCTTCGGTTTTATTATTTACATTCCTCGGATCATGCAGTGATATGATTCATCAGTTTGTTTGCTTGTTTGAAGACCTGTCTTTAAGATTATAGGTGCTTTATTTTCGTGTAGCTGGGCACCATCTAATTTCTTATTTTTTTAAACCATCTGATTTCTTCGCTATAGCATCCACATCATCAGTGATGTCTACATGAAGGCAAATATTAAGTAGGGTCACACAGGACAGGGAGAAGACCATTCAGTTTCTGTTATCCCAAACTGTGCTAATGTTAGCTGAAAGCAACAGATGCTTATGGTACAATGACAAGCAAATGTTCTTGGAAATTCAAGTCAAGATGGCAGGAGAGAGGCATACATGTCTTGGAGTCTTGGAGAAGATGATTATCTTTTTGTTGGTGAGCAAATGAGGAGAAGCAACCTACCAAGTGGTGGTGGTGCGGGGGGGCGGGGAGGGAACACTTAACAATATTTACATAGAACTAAAGAGGAAAATATGCCTGGTACAATGTTCCTAATGGGACACTTTTGACCTAGTTTCTATGCAGCCCTTGGTTACCCAGCCTGTAAACTATTAACTACTGATCTTTTGAGGTGTACAGCATCCTTCGTAGGCCACACTAGAGGAACTTGATGGAGAAACTCCAGTAAGTGAACTGAGCTTTACCTCAAACTCACCAGTAGCACTTGGACTTAAGTCCTCATAGTCAAAGACAACTGATTCATGGAGTTCAGGTCCAGCAAACACAAAGTCAATACTATAAGCAAGGTGTCTTAGTCTGGGTAGACTCGAGAAATAAATCCATAGAAACTCATATGTGTATAAGAGAGTTTTTTATAAAGGACAATTGTACTTTAAGAAAAAAATCTCAACCCAGTCTGTTTCCAAGCCCATGTGTCTGATACCCATCGATAAAGACCTCTTCAGACTCACGAACCATATGCAATGACGCTGAATGCAGGATGATCACAGATCAATGGGTAGAAAGTCTTTGAATTTAGTGGTGTTGTTAGCATCTCAGTGTTGGCAGGGGTCTCCATGTAGCTTCTCCAGTTTTCAGGTCAAGGGGTCTATCAGTGTAGTGCCATATGTCTTGTCAGTAGAATGTCTCCATAGGAGTGAGACCCAAGGGAGTGAGCAGAGAGAGAGTCTTTCCCATCTCCAAAGAGGAAAATCATGAATTCCCATAATTCTCAGAATAAGGCCATGCCTACCCAGAGGCCTCATTGTCTATAACCCAGTTGGCAGACTAGACTTTACCCCTTCACTCTTAATCTTCTCAAGTCCCTAATTGACACCTGATTATGTAACCATCATACAAGGTTTATACACTTGCTCTTCTAAGAAGACTTGAGTTGACCCCTTCTCTCTCCTGTCTTTGGTGAGAAGGTGGTAAAAGATGTCAACTTTATACCTTGGCAAATCTTCCTTTCAATTGCAATTTCTGTCCTCAGAGTACTAGCAGTATTCCATTTTTCCATGAAAGTCATACTAAACTCAAACTGTCTATATTTGGTCTCTAAGGTTCTAGCAACTATACTGGTGAGTATATTAGATGAAAGGAGGCCTGGTGATGTCAGGTTGCTAATCACAAAGTCAGTAGTTTGGAATTACCAGCTGCTCCATGAGAGAAACGTGAGGATTTCTACTCCCCCCACCACCAATTGTGGTCTCAGAAATCTACAGAAACAGTGTACTCTATCCTGCAGAGTTACTCTGAGTTGAAATCAACTTCATGGCCATGAATTTGTTCTTGTTTTCGTGGAATTATGTGATTCAGATGCTGAGAATTCCTCACCATTGTAAGCTTTTGTCTTCACATCCAGCTTAACCAACCTGAAACCAAATCCTTTGGTGAAGATATCTCAGGCAGCTTTGCCAAGATGGGGATACAATGAGGAATGTACATTGGCAGGGGGCACCGCTGTTGCTGTGTGATCGTGGTGAGACAGCAGGAAGGGGGGATTTGGTGGTCTCGCAGTGAGGTCACTGGCTCAAAGTCAAGCTGCAGCTGCCACGACTAGAAGACAGAGTTAACCACATTTCATTTTAAAACTTTCCTTTGTGGTCTGGAGCTTCTCTTTGAAACTTTCTTTCTTTTTTTTTGGGGGGGGGGCATCACTGCTCTCCGGTGGTAGGAGTAGGAGGCCCAGCCCCACTGCTGGAATGGAACCTCCGTCCCAGTGGGCCGCAGTCCCGTGCACAACCGCTACACCACCGGGGCTCAGCCCTCTTTGAAACGTTCTGTTTAGCTCCTTCAGCCTCTCTTCCATCGACTTTGGCTACTCTACTTTCAAGAGCAAGGTTCAGAGTGACTTCTGACATCCACTTTGATTTGTTTTTCCTTTTCTTTTTAATGACCTTTTGCTTCCTCTATGTATCTTCTTGTTCTCCTCAAGGCATCTGTTCTTAGTGTTCAAGGAGTCAAACCTCATTCTGTCCTTTTGAGTCTCTTATTAGTTAGATGGGGCTGGATGGCTGTGAGTGGCAGTAGACAACACCCTTAATCAGGCCACAGTCCTAATAAATATAAGGGAGTTTCCCTAGGGTGTGGCCTTATCACTTTTTATCTTAAATAAATGAGGAGAAAGAAGCAAGCAGAAGGGGGGGGGGAGGTATGCTACCAAGGGAGAAAATCTGACATCAGAGCATACCCTTTGGACCTGGGATCCCTGTGCTGAGAAACTTCTAGACTCAGAAGGAAGACTGATGATTAGAATCTTCTCCCAGATTTGACAGAGAGTAAACCTTCCTCCAACTGGTGCCTTAAATTTAGTTTCTGTCTCCTAAACTGTGAGCAAATAAATGTCTTGGTGTTAAAGTTATTCACCTGTGCTGTTTCTGTTACAGCAGCTGTGGCAGTCATGTGCTTATGTTAATTTCATGATTGAGATGTAGGGGTGGAGTCTGGCCTATTAATCTGGAGATAGCCATTGAGTAGCCAATGAGGCCTCCATGTGGGCATGGCTTTCTCCTGAAACTTCTGGGAAATGTCGCGATATTTCCCTCGTGGAAATGAAAAGCTATCTCCCCAGTTGTTGGGAGTTAGTCTCACAGACAACGAAGTATGGACAAGACAAGATGGCAGCATCTGAGGAGCTGGGGGAGCTGAAGGAGAAGCCACACAGCCTGATGGAACCAGACCTCTGAAGCTGGAGAAGCCACGTGGAGACCTCTGCCAGTGCTGAGTTGCTTCTACCACCAGTGGATGCTGTTGATGGACCCTGAGCCTTGGAAGTGAGGAGCCACAGGGAGACCCCTGCCAGCACCAGACTCTGCACCCACTGGCCTGTAACTTCGTAAGTCAGAAGGAGACTTTATAGATATATCGGGCATATGGGCTAATATGGGACTTATGACTTTGAACCCTTTCTCAATGTTGGGATGCTTTCCCAATGTCCCATTCCTCTTGTATATAAGCCATTCCCCTATATCCACATGTGAGTCTATCTATTTGTTTCTCTAGTCTACCCGGACTAACACAGCAGTCCTAAGACTGAATTTGGTACAGAAGTGTGGGGTACTGTTCTAATATGTATATAATATGTGGGAGAGGTTTTGAAGTTTCATAATGGGTCAAGGCTGGGAGAGTTTTAAAATGCTTAACTTTAAAAGCTTAGATTGCCTTATAAAGGGTATTGTGTAATTATGGAAAGTATGGTAATTCTGGTGAGGGCTCAGAATAAAGTGAAGGATGTTGTACCCGTAGAGGCAGTGCAGTGAGGAACATCAGCAGAGAAATGGCACTTGAAGGATGAGTTGACCAGTACAAGATGGCACCAGAGCCCACCCAACAAGAGAGCTGAAGGTTTGGGGGTGGAGGCTTCCTGGTTAAGTGGAGGTGCTTCTGGGCACTTGTCTATCGAGTGAAAGAGTGTCATAACACTTAGCCTGAGCAGGACAGAGGCCAATGACCCATAAATAAGAAGTTGAAGAGATAAGGAGCATAGGAAGCTCAGTTGTTTTGATCTCAAAGAGTCGGTCTGTGGCCTCTGGGGCTTCAAAGATTGAAACCACCATGGCCTGTTGGGTTTGGAAGAGTGCACCTTCAATCTCCTTTGTTTCAAAGAGTCACATGTTCACCAACTCAGTTCCAGAGGGTGGAGTTACTTTTCAGGAACGGGGCAAGATTTGCTTCCCAAAGCTGAGGGGGCAGGACTGCCATGCCTAAGGGCAGAAGAATGAAGTCTGCTGGTTTCAAGTCAGGGGATCAACAGCAAGTTCTACTAGGACAGGGGTTCTCAACCTTCCTAATGCCGTGACCCTTTAATACAGCGCTTCATGCTATGGTGACTCCCTAACCACAGTGTTATTTTCATTGCTACTTCATTACTGTAATTTTGCTATTGTCATGAATCGGGTGACCCTTGTGAAAGGGGTGAAAGGGTTGTTCAACCCCCAAAGGGGTCGCAACCCACATGTTGAGAACGACCGCACTAGGAGAACGCCTGTTATTCAAAGTTGAGGGAGCAGAGTTGCTATCCCAGTGGTCCTGGAAGAGGGAGCCCAAAGCCTAGGTCTGAGGGATCTCCACCCAGAAGGCCAAGAGCAAGGCTGTGGTATAGTGAATGACTTGATATGACCCGCCCAACTTGCACCAAACAACCTATTCCTGATAGGTTTGGGTAAGAGAAGATGCTGATCGGATTATATTATTTAGTGTGAGTGGTTGTTAGCAGAACTCATTGTGTTTGTAAGAACTTGGAACTTAGTCCTTTGGCGGTTGGGGTAAGCGCAGGGGATCGCCATGAAGGCCTCTGGCACACTTCAGGAGTACAAGGTGGGGGCCGCTGCCTGCTCAGCCCCAAATGCTAGGCATCGCCACTCTACCGCATGTGCATCTTTGCCCCCAACCATGTGGTGCCCCAGTCCCGCTTCTGGTCCTTGGTGTCACTGCTGAAAAAGATGAAGGCTTACAGGGAGATTGTGTACTGCAGACAGGTGTTCGAGAAGCCCCTCTGTGGGTACAGAACTTTGGCCTCTGGCTGGTCCTGTAGCACGACCCACATCACGTACCCGCAGATGCCCTCACCCAGTGCTATGACGGCATGGGTGCTGGGTCCCGTGCCCGCCCACTCCATCCAGAGCAGAAAGGTGGGAGAAATTGCGGCCAGCAGAGCCGCCCGCTGCGGTCAAGCAGTTCCCTGTGCTTGACTGGCGGTCCTGCTGAATTGCAGCCAGGGGGACCTGATACTGCAGTCCTGGGGGCAACCACACCGGGTGACCTTCCCAGGCCCCTGCCCGCGCTTACCTTGCACACTGCTGTTTGTCAAGACTCCAAAATCAAGTTCTTACGGCCCCACTGAGTTCTGTGGCCCCAACACAAGCCACCCTTCATCACCTTCCTCATGTTGTGGTGACCCCCAACCATAAAATTATTTTCGTTGCTACTTCATAACTATAAGTTTGTTACTGTTATGAATCATAAAGCTGATATGTATCATAATCATAAATCTGATATGCAGGATGCATTTTCATAGTTATAAATTGAATATAATTAAAGCATAGTGATTTTTTTGGGGGGGGGCATCACTGCTTACTGGTGGAGTAGGCGGCCCAGTATTGTTCCTGGAGAGCTGCTGCTGGATTTGAACCGCCTACCCAGTGGGCCGCAATCCTGCACACAACCATTGCACCACTGGGGCTCAGTCCTAAAACATAGTGATAATCACAAAGCAATATGTAATGATATGGTGTGAAATATTTATTTCTAATTTATTTTTGTCTTGAAGCATGATGCAATATGAGTAGCAGTCTTCACTACAGGTCCTCATGGGTGGGCACATCTGCGTGTGGGGGGACCCACATGGAGGCAGATTGAGGAGCAGTGTTGGTTTGTAAAACCATAAGAAATGTATGTTTTCCGATGGCCTTAGGCGACCCCTGTGAAAGGGTCGTTCACCCCCACAAAGGGGTCGTGACCCACAGGTTGAGAACCACTTCTTTAGATGGTACACGCCAAGAGTTCCCAGTAGTTGTGTTTTATAGAATCTGGGTTCAATGCTAGACTTGCTCTACTTATTAAGTGTTTCTTTTTCATGTGAGGAAACAAAAGTATCCCTTTGGAGGAGACTCGATGTGACATTGGAAAATTTCAATGGATTTCACTAAGTTGATGTGCTAGCTATTTTTTCATGAATGAATTCCAAAGAAATTTGGACTTAAATGCTGGCCTTATAATTTTAAGAAAATCTACAGAAGAGCCTCAGGAACAACAGCAGCAACCACAATAATGACAAAAAAAATCCCTAAAACTCAGGGTAAGGATAGCACTTTGCTAAGAATCTAAGACTCTCCAGACTCTAGACTACAGTGGTTCTCAACCTGTGGGTTGAGCCCTTTGGGGGTTGAATGACCCTTTCGCAGGGGTTGCTTGAGTCATAATGGTAGTAATATTACAGCTACAAAGTAGAGATGAAATTAACTTTATGGTTGTGGAGTCACCAGAACATGAGGAACTGTATGTATTAAAGGGTCACAGCATCAGGAAGGTTGAGAACCACTGGTCTAGAATATAGCCATTCAGTATTATCATAAATGCTCATGTCTTCTATTTTGTCATCTGTCTTAGACTTGGTTCTCTATAGGAACAAATCCAGTGAGATATAGATACACAAATGAGAGGTGTACAGACACACATAGATGTTAATGAACTTGTTAATGAACTAGTGCATGCAGTTGTGTAGAGACTGGCCAGGCCCAAACTGTGGGTCAGGCATGAGGCTAGAAGTTTCTCCTGACTTAAATAAGTTCAGGGGCTGATGAACCCCAGATCAGCAGATCAGATATAAAGGGCAATGGGAGCTGGGAAATCTTAAAATCTGTAGGTCAAATGACAGGCTCATAGCCTAAGAATGGGAGATCAGAGTACAATGACCCTATATGAGGAATCAGATATAAAATTGAGAGAGAACAAGTTTTTTCAGAATATCCTTATACATTGGCTAGGGCATGGTTTCCAGTGTATCAGATATTATAACCCTATTTCGTGATCTGCTGTGAGCAGTCAATCAGTTAAAAGGGACTTACACACACACACACACACACACACACAAACACACACTGAGCTTCCATGTTGCAAAGGATACACAACCTTCCTGAGGGCAGATGATCTTAGCGTCAACCAGGAAACCTGAGCTTTTGTATCAGGCTGCATAATAAGCCAAATCATGCTTCCTGAGTCTAGTTGCAACCAATAAGCTCCAGACGAGTCTTTTCTGGTCCGGCCAGCCTTAAATCACCAACACAAATTTTCATTGTGGTCTGTAAATCTCAGACCTAGAACCTTAACTTCTCCAATCCTACGGCTCTTGAACCACAGCTGTGAGCTCAAAGAGGCACTAAGAGCCAGCAGGGCAGAAAGTAAGCCATTGTGAATTCCCAGGCTCTCACTGGCATGCTGGCAGGGAGAAGGAAATCAGCCCCAAACTTGTGGCCAACAGATCAGAAGGTTGGGGTGTCATGTCGGTTGCACTTCAGAAAGAGGCATTTCCATGTTGAAAATGAGTGTCTGGGTACTCTGGAGGAGCCCAGAGGGGGCTGTTTAGGAAGCTGGACTATTGAGCTTATCCTTCCTACCAATAAAGGGCCAATATATAAGAAAGGACAACTCTCCCTCTCAAGACAGTTCTGAAGATATAGTATTTCAGCAGAACGAGTGTTTCTGATCCATTTGCTCCATAACAACTGTATTCATTTTCAGCTTTGATTATGTATTATGTTGTCCTCATAACACAAACATGTTCACCTCAAATCAATTCCTGTAAGTATATCAGAGTATTGCACAAATTTCCTCTTTGGAACACCAAACTGAATTGAAAAGTCCAGTTTTCCCTTCATCAAAACAGAAGTTCAAAAAGTTCTATGAAGAATTTACTTGCAGTTCTTTACTTTCTCATCAGATTTCACCATGTTATTGTGTAAGGGGACCTAGCCATAGTATTGTAAAACTTCCTCTTTTCTGTTTTGACAAAGAAATGGTAAACACATGGTGAAAGGGGAAGGCTAATTTTGGCTGACGTTAGCATGTAGTTGAAAAGTGGAGAACACTGTCACCCTAGGACCTCCCACTAGTCTAGGTGTATTTTGTTGTACTCAAGTGCCTGTTATGATGGTTGTTTCTTAAAATAGAGGTGTTTTTAGAATATGCTAAGCTTCTGCATTCTCCAACAATATTTGTCATCTATGTAAAACTAAGCACAATTTGGTGTTGTGCAGCGGCACAGAGCACTCACTACCGGTGTCACCTTCCTGCACAGAAGCCACCGAGGGCAGCCTTGTTTCACTCAGACAGATAAGGCTGTATCAGATCTGGCCTGATCATGCAGGTTAAGTTTCTCTCTTTATTTCCAGCCATGCTTTCATAGATAGATGGGAAAAGCAGCAGCAATGCAGGACCTATAGAGATCGTTTGAACTAAAAATGATTTTTATTTCCTTTATCTTTTTTTCATTTTTTTTCTTTTATCATTTTTTAAATGGTCATGAAGGTAGGACTCTTGACTTGATTCATTCACTGAAACTCCTAGTAGAATCAGTTGTTGGCCAAGAAAAGCTATTTCAAAGCTATGGAATGTGACTCTAAAATGATAGATATTTAACACTCTCACTGGTGTTTGATGTAAAGGCAAATTGTCACCTTTAGGAGCATCATTAACAACAACAGCAACAAAAGGAAATTACATAGTGGCCATTCTTTTAATTAGGCATAACACGTCATTGGAAGCTATGTACTCACAGAGTAACCTCCAACTGTACAAGTCTATGATGATCTGTTTGTTTCACTCATGTGACAATTTTGAGTTGCTACCTGTTATTTCATGCACACAGAGGTATTTATTAGACGCCTTTTAGCAGAAGGAAAACTAGTCAACAGAGCATTCCTTTAAAACCTCATCCTCCACTCTTGCCACTCCCCACATCCTCCATTCCATCAAGTGCAGGACCATTGTTATATGTTTAAGTGAAGGACACCAACAGCTCTCTCAACACTCCATGTCAGTTCTGTTTCTCCTTTCCAGACCCCTGGGGGATTTTTTTCATGAGGCTCCCATCTACCTGACTAAATCTACTCGCTGTCCTGCTACCCTTTGCTCAGACCCAGTTTTCACCTATCAGCCTGTCTCTCTGAGAGGCGAAGGAAGCTTCAGACTTCCGGTTTCATCTGAGCAGGGGAGGGCTTTAGATCATTTGCTGTTAAGGTGATCTGACTGACCCTGCTTCAGCAAGCTGGTTATCGATGTGACCTCTTCACTACTTCCTTCAATATTCAGTTAAGGGGAGAGATCTCAGAAAGGCAGAGGCACAGTTTGGCACCACAATGGTATGTGAGTGACGTGGGTGCTTAGTTGTTGTTTTGAATAAATATTTGTTGTTAGGTTGGGCGGTGGTAGTGATGATCTGGGCTGCCTGTACTTTGATACCTTCTGACAAATCTGAACTTCTTTTGAGAGAAACCCTGGCATAACTTCCTTCCCAGTTGCTTCATTTGGCAAGAAGCCACAAACCCCTGTGTAACAAATTCAAACAATGTTTATGTTATGAGCTTTGTCATCCATAATGGAAGGAAGGTTGCTGACTAATGGTTCCCCTGCCAGACTTCCTGCCATCAACTTTTGGCATGACTTGGGCTTTTTGTCTCATCATCACCCAGTAACAGGAAGATGACTGGTGAGGCTGAGCAATTACTTTACTTTTATATTCAGTTAATGGCACCATCATCCCTCAAATCCCTTAAACTAGAAATCTGGTTGTCATCTTAGGCTCCTGCTCACCTTCAAACCTCACAACTTACTTGTTTACCAAATCCTAAAGATTTCACTTCTTCCCTACATGCACATCCAATACTGCTGGGCATGGTCTTCAATTCTTCCTTCAGAGTCTTATCATTCACCAGCAGAATGATTGAAACGAAAACCACCTGGCTCCTAGCCCCTGGTCTCATAACCTCCAACCTTATCTTCAGACAGAGTACAATGTCGAAATTACTAATCTGATCAGGTTTTGTGAAGACCTTACTCCCTCGTTCTTAAAATCATTCAATAACACCATGCTGCCTTCAGATTAAATTCAACCACCTTAGCCTGGCAAACCAGCCTCTGCCTCACTGAAACAGTCCTGCATGCCCTTCTTTCCTGCTCTGCCCATCTAATTCCAATTTCCTGCTTACCTCACACTCTTTCCTCCGTCAGTGCTTTTCCCTGTTACTCTCTCACCCTGGAATGGTCACCCTTCACAAATTAACTCACCTTTACCTTTTCTTTACATTTTCTTATGCATGAATTAAAAAAAAATTAATCATTTTTTCAGGGCTCTTAAAAATTGTATAACAATCCATCATTCAATAGTATTCAACACACTTGTACATATGTTGCCATCAACATTTCAAAAAACATTTCTTTCTACTTGAGCCCTTGCTATCAGTTCTTCTTTTTTTCCCCCTTCTTTCCCCCACCTTCCCACCCTCGATCAATTATATATAATTTTTGTTATTTTGTGTCTTACACTGTCCATTGTCTCCCTTTCCATGAATTCCTTACCGAGGTTTTCCCATGTGTTATAAGCACTGTTTAGGACGTTGAACATCAACAAATGAATCTTCTTGACTTGGAGAGTTTGCAAACCATTGGTTATGATGGTGGTGGTGGGAGAGGGAGCAGATAAGTAAATTACATGACCTTCAAAACCCACTGCCCTCGGATGGACGCCGCCCACTCATGGTGACCGTCCAGGACAGGGTGCAACTGCCCCTCTGGCTTCTGAGCCTCTAACTCTTCACAGGATTAGAAAGCTTCCTTTTCATCAGGAAACTTCAGAAAGTTTGTAAAATAATTCTTTTAAATTTGTTTTCCTGTAAACGTTTTGAATAGACAAAGAGTCCCGGTGGCATAGCGGCCCCACGTGGGGCAGCGATCTCCAAGGCCAGCAGTTCAAACCAGGCGCTCCCTGGGAGGAAGACGGGCCTTTCTATTCCTGCAGAATTACTGTCTCAGAAACTCATAGTTCTGCCCCACAAGGTCGCTATAAGTCAGTATTGGCTTAAGAACAGCGAGTTGTTTTACTTCCTACAATAGACTAGAAGGGACAAAGTGTTATGAGAAAAATGGGAACGGTGAGAGGTGTGGGTTTGTTTTAGCGTCTTGTTCAGAGACAGTCTCACCAAGAAGGTAACATTTAAGAAACACTTAAAGGAAGTAAAGAAGTAAGCTTGTGAGCATTGGGAGAGGACTATTAAGTTGTACCCAGAAGCAGGCACGTACCAAACGTGAAAGGAACTGAAGGGAGATGAAGGAAGTCTGGGAGAGTTAACAAGAAGGAGAGGAGTAAGGTCCTGCGAAAGGTAAGGGGAAATCTTGCAGACCATCACACACTTTTCTACATGAGATGAGGAATTGAAGGAGGGTTTGAGCAAGAAGATTAAAGATACACTGTGGCTCCCTGGTGGGGTGGTGGTTACAGGCTGGACTGAGGTACACTTGGTCTCCAGTTGAAACCACCAGCATCTCTGCTGTACAGGGACTGGGGTTTCTACTCCCATAAACAGTTACAGTTGTGGCAACAGGGAGTCGCTGAGTCAGTTTTTGTTTTGTTTTGTTTTGTTTTCTGGGTGGAGAGGAGATTGTAGACAGACCAGGGTGGAAGCAGGAGACCTGTGAGGAGTCGTCGGCAAAAATGTGTAGCTATGATGGTGGCTTGGACCAAGGAACGGAAACTGTGGAGGCGGTGAGACATGGGCAAATCCTGGACCTAGCTTCAAGGTTAAGTCTGACAAGATTTGGTAAAGGATTGGCTGTGAGATCAAAGTGGATGGCAAGGACGACGGCAAGGTCTTTGTCTGAACAACTCTGGATGGAGTTGCCATGAACTAGGGTCGCAAAGACTGGCCCCCAAATCCACCATCATCTAGTCAATACTGACTCTTAGCTACCCTGGCTTGGCTTTCAGAGGCTTTGTAAATCTTACAAACCTGCCCCACACCGCCCACCCCCCCTCATTCCCCAACCCTTCTCCTTCCTCACCCTGTAGCCTTGGCTGGTGTGAGCAGAACCTCGCTTCCTCGAGTCCTCCCTCAGAGACGCCCGGTCCACGTGGTGGGTGTCAACAGAGATGAAAGTTTCTGGGAATTAAGTGCCGTTTCATTTCAATATAGGATGGGAGAGAATGATGATCCCAAAGCCTTCTTAATAGAGGTTTCCCGGATAGAAAGATACCCCCAAAAAGTTCCGATGATCTCAATGAACACTTTCTTTAGCAGTACCACATGATCAGCTGTAAAGAGAGTTTAGGAGCCAAGTTACAAGAAGCAGTTGAAGTTACTCTTGGAAGTGCTGTGACGTCATATAAATCATTTGAAGATGCCAGTGACACTAAGGAATAGTTCACAGAGCACCACTGTCTTGTTCATTCTACGACATCCATAAACCATGCCATCTCGGGTGAAACTCCTCATCCGGCCCCATCAAGTAAGAAAAAAAGACAAAAAGAACAACTTTCAAAAGCCCCAAAACGTAAACTGGTAGATAAAACAGCTCATAAAGGAGAACTTTCTCATGGATGGAACTGGGTGGATGTGGTGAAGCCTTTAAGCCAAGCTGCTTCTAAAGACAACGACTCACCATGAGAATACGAAAGGAAAAAAAACATGCTATTAGAAAAGTCAACTGGAGTTCAGAACTTTCCATTACCCTTCTCATGTTGTGGTGGGCTTTTATTTATTTTTTTTTGGGGGGGGAGGGCATCACTGCCCTCTGGTGGGAGTGGGAGGCCCAGCCTTGCTTCTGGAGAGCTGCTGCTGGATTTGAACCGTCAGCCCAGTGGGCTGCAGTCCCGCACTCAACCACTACGCCACCAGTGGTCTTTTATTAAATGGAGTTTTTTTCCCCCTAATGTTTCTTACATTAAAAATGTAAACTAACCTGTTCAAGAAGACATCTGGTAGAATTAAGTTATCTTCACAAACTTGCCTTAAGGAAAGGTGAAAATGTTCTTGTCTAGTATACTTTACAAAGTCTGTCAATGAACCAATATGGCAAACGGTAAGAAATCAGTGTTCGTGGATCTGAGCTCACTCTAGCTGTTGTGTGAAGGGCTTGAAGCCCTCATCAAAATATTGCGAGAGCTGTCATTGGGCAGCATGACCCACATGGAGGCTTCTCATCTTAAATAAAGTCTTTATCTCTTTTTTCTCTTAATCACTGAAGCTTGAATTGCTTCAAAGAAAATTAAATACCAGTATTTGGACTTTACACCCACTACACTTTGTAGTTCCTTTTTATTTTCAAGGTGAATTGCTTCTCTTTGACAAATGAATATCTATCTTTATCCTGATTACTGTCCAGATGTTTAATCATGAAAGTTTTTAATGGTATGTGGAATATTTAAAACAAAAAAAAATCTGCCAACTATATTGAAAAGCATTTTCAATAGAAGTGCTGACACTCATTTGAAACATTTCTTTTTGCTGCCTATGCTATGATGGAGTAAAAGATACCTTAATATTTAATTTTTTATTGTTGGAAGTAACACCTTTAATAAATTCCTATTTATCTGCTACTATGTTTTAATTGTGTAAGAAGTGGGGTGTTTTAGGTGATCGCACCTAGAACACATTTGTTTTGTTTCATTTCAAGTATACAGACAATGTCTGAGCCTGAGGGCCTGGGTCAAACTAGACAGAAGGATTTGCAATTGCTGAATGAGAGTGAATGCTTGGTTTTTTTAATTGTGTAGTTTTGACACATCAGGAAAAGTTATTGATGTTCGTGTGCAATTTACAGGGGTTCTGTATATACCTCCTGGCTCTTAAAATACTTAAAATTAACTGCTATGTATCAGAAAAGGTAAAAATGTCTGTTCCTCAAATTATACCTGTGAAGTTTGGATCTGACTTTTTTAAAAGTATCATTAACTTTGGGATGTTATTTTAGCATAACAATAGTTTAAAAAATTTGTATGCATGGTATTTACTTGGGTTAATGTAATATCACCTAAATCTTTTGAATTATAAATATGAGCGTAATTAACAGTGATAGAGTTTAATCTTATTTGCAAAAGGTGTATCACATTTTTCCCTTGAATTAATATGATGGAAACCTTAAAATGCTGGACCACTGAAATGTGCCAACTTTTGTTTTGAGGTTACATGTTTGTAGGTTCATTCTTTAAATTTGTTTGTTTTCTTGGTTTATTATTTTAAAGATATCAAAACTACTAGATCGACAGTGAAGTTTCTAGAATTATTCCAGCTTATTGCAGCTCATCAGTTACAAAGAATGCTAGTGTGTTATTCTGGGTAGATTAGAGAAACAAATTCATAAGCACACATATGTATAAAAGAGAGTTTTCTTTCACTTTTTTAGCATATATTTTTATTTAATATATTTTCTTTTTATTATTTAAATAATTTTATTGGGGACTCTTACAGCTATTATGACATTCAATACATCATCTGTATCAAACACATTTGCACACATTTTGCCACATTCATTTCCAAACATTTTCCACTTGAGCCCTTGGTATAAGCTCCTCTTAAAAAAAAAAGCAGCTCCTCTTTCCCCTCCCCCCTTTTTTTAAATGAATCATTTTATTGGGTACTCATGCACCTCCCCTCACGATCCATACATACATCAATTGTATGGAGATCTCACTTGCACACTTGTTCCCATCATCACTCTCAAAACATCCTCCCTCCACTTAGGCCCCCAGTTCCATCTCCCCATATCTCCCTTTCTCCCTTCCCCCCATTAACCTTTAATAATTTACAAATTGCTATTTCTTTTAAGCTTTTTTTAGTTTTTTAGGCATCACTGCCCTCTGGTGGTGGGAGTAGGAGACCCAGCCTTTGCTCCTGTGGAGCTGGAATTGACCCTCCATCCCAGTGGGCCGCAGTCCTGCGCACAACCACTACACCGCCGGGGCTCAGCCCTCAAATTGCTATTTCATATCGTACACTGTCCAATGTGTCCCTTCACTCACTTCCCTGTTGGCCATGCCCCAGAGAGGAGGTTATATGTAGATCCCTGAAATTGGTTCCCCCTTTTTACTTCCCAGCATCACCACTCCCATCACTCATCCTGAGGGAATATCTGTCCTAAATTCCCTATGTTTCCACCTCCAGTGTACATCCCCTGTTCTAGTCAGACTTGTCTGGTAGAACCGAGAGCATGATAGCAGGTGGGAGGAAGTATTTGAGAACTAGAGGAAAGATACATATTTCATTGTTACTACACTGAACTTTAACTGGCTCATCTCCTCCCTGTAACCCCTCTGTAAGAGGATGTCGCTTCACCTATTGATGGGCTTTGGGTCACCAATCTATACTCCCCCCTATTTATAATGATATATTTTAGTTCTTTGATGCCTGACACCAGATCCCCTCAACACCTTGTAGTCACACAAACTGGTGTGCTTCTTCCATGTGGGCTTTGCTGCTTCTGAGCTGGATGGCCATTTGTTTACTCAAGCCTTTAAGACCCCAGACACTATGTCTTTTGATAGCTGGGCACAATCAGCTTTCTTCACCACTTTTGCTTTATGCACACATTTGTCATCAGTGATCATATTAGGAAAGTGAGCACGTAATTTTATGTTTTTTAATTCTTAAACCCTGATAACTGATCCCATTGACAACTCATGGTCCCACACGCTGATGTGCTTCATCCATGTGGGTTTTGTTGCTTCTGAGCTGGATGGCCATTTGTTTACTCAAGCCTTTAAGACCCCAGATGCTACATCTTTTGATAGCTGGGCACCATCAGCTTTCTTCACTACCACTTCTTATGCACACATTTGTTTTCAGTGATCAGGTAGGGAAGGTGAGCATCATGGAATGCCAATTTAATAAAACAAAGTGTTCTTGCATTTAGGAAGTACTTGAGTGAAGGTCCAATGCCCATCTGCTCTTCTACTACTAAGCCTATATGTATAAGTTCATTGCTCTATTTCCCCCATTGTCACATATAAATATATGCACCTATATACATGCCTGTGTTTAAACCTCTATAAATACTCTTTACCCCCAGTTCTTTCCTCTATTTCCTTTTACTTTCCTCTTGTCCCACTATCATACTCAGCCTCCATTGGGTTTCAGTATTTTCTCTCTGTTACATTACTCTTGATCAATCCCTACCGGACTTCTCTCATCCACCTCGTCTCTAATTTTGGATCAATTGATATACCCTTATCCCTGGGCTGGTCAACACCATCTCTTTTCCCTCTCCTCCCCTTCTCCCACCCCAGAGCCATTAGTCCCATCGTTTTTGCCTCCAGGCTGTTCATCCAGCCTATCTTATTTAGGTAGACCTGCAAAGGTAACAATATGTACCCCCAAAAAGCTTTCTAAAATGAAGCAACCAAAGAAAATAAAGCAATGATAACAACAAAAACCCCAATGTCCTATATATATATATATATATATATATATGTAAAAAAAACCAATATAAAGACATGTAAATAATTCAAGGTCTGCTCATTGAGCCCCAGGCGTGTCTCCTATTTGAGTCAGATGGGGTGCCACTCCATGGTCCCAAGGTTTATCACTGTCATTCCATCTGGAGCTCCAAGCTCTGTTGCACACCGGTAGTGTTTTTTTCCTGGTGTGGTTGTGTCAGGCAGGGTATAATCCTCACCCTGTTTCTCCATTGTTGACCCCAAATGGCCTTGGTTCAGTGATGGTAGCTGTATTTCATAGTGGGACTGGCCATGTGATCCTCTTTGTGCATCAGCTTTTCTGAGTGGGAATATTGTCCTGAAGGATCGGTGGAGCAGGATGCATTCCATTCTAAAAGAAAGAGTTTTATATAAGGGTAATTGAACATTATGAAAACATCCCAACACAGTCTGGTCCAAGGTCATAAGTTTGATATTAGCCCATAGGTCCGATACCATTCTATAAGTCCTCTTCAGACTCACGAAACACATGCAATGATGCCAATGACCACAGAACGACCACAAGGTATTGGGTAGAAAGTCTTTGGATCCAGTGGTGTTGTCAGCATCTCAGTGCTGGCAGGAGTCTCCACGTGGCTTCTCTAGGTCTAGGTTTCTGGTCGCATCTGGGCAGGTCCGTGTGGCTTCTCCTCAGGGATGTCTCACAGGGAGCCAGCCTTGTCAGTAGAATGTCTCCAAGGGAGTGAGTGAGGGTTTCCTGCTTCCAAGAAGGAAGTATCAGATTTCCCAGAATTCTCAGAGAAGAGGCCATGCCCACACAGAGGTCTTTTTGGCTATCTCCAGATTGACAGGCTAGACTCCATTTCTTCACTCTTAATTTTCGAACTGACACTGGATTAGGTGATTGCCACAGCTAGTTAACTGCCAGTGAACTAGTTTTACTCTTTTTATGAAGTGCACACATTTCTGGGGAGGGGGTAGTGGCAGTGGAGCCTGTTATTACCTTATATAAATCATTTGAACATTCTCATCAATATCGCCATCATCTGTTTTCACATTCCCAGGATATTTTTTCAAAGTCCCTTTACTTTAAAATGTGTGGGATGACAACATGAATAAGCAATAAAATTTGGATTGCACATGCACAGAAGCACACAGGCTCCTTTTGTCTTGTGGAATGACTAGCTGGGGGATTTGAGCCGATGTCCTGAGTGTTAGCAGTCACTCGCCTGAGAGTGTGATGAAGCAGATTCATAGAAGCAGGTTACAGGAAGAGGAACCTTGGTTTAGATTTGTAAAATTTGAGATACTCTAAGAGTCAACCTGCCTACCTCCTAAAAGTCTCATCATTCTCAGAGAGGCTGGTGGCTTTGAACTACTTTGTGGCTCAGTATGTAACCCACGATCCCACCATGCTCCTTATGTAGTGTAGTCTAAGCCCTTTCTATTTCTCCTTGTCTAATTTTCCTGTTATTCTAATACTTTACATTTCCTCTGAAACTTTACTATAAACTTGCCTGTGGCGATTGTGATTCGCATCCTGGTGAATATAAATGATAATTTGGGAAGGCATGTGTGTTAGGCTGGGTTGACTAGAGGAACAAATTCAATGACACTCATACATGTGTAAGAAAGACTTTATTTCAAGAAGCTTTATATATCAGGAAAACATCCCAGCCCAGTTCGTCTCATGTCCTTAAGTCCACACTCGTCCATAAGTTCTTCTTCAGACTCACACAATCACAAGCCGTGATGGAGAATGCAGGAAGATCACAGGCCAGTGGGTGCAAAGTCTTGAGGATCCAATGGTGGTGGATGCATCACAGGACCACCATCTGGGTTAGCCCCAAGAAGGTGAAGGCAGAGAGAGAGAGAGAGAGAGAGAGAGAGAGAGAGAGAGAGAGAGAGAGAGAGAGATTCCCACGGCCCTCCTTATGAGAAGGTAATGTCCACAAGGAGGCACCATCAGGCTGTGACCTGACTGACAGGCTGGCCTCCATTCCTTTATATCAAATTGACACGAAATTATGTAACTACCACAGCTTGACCCCCTAATGTCAAGTCTTCTGATGGATGAATAAGATATATGTCTTATTGAAATATTTTTTCAGTTTCTTTCAGCAGTGTTTTATGTAACGATATCGATATATATATAGTTAGATTTAGCCAGTGGCTGGGCTGGTAATCTAATTTGGCCACCAAGACAAAGAAAAAGCCCTCATATGTACCATTTGGCAATTTCTGTGGCCTGAATGCACCATGGTTGATTTCAACCTGCCAATGTGAAGTCCGTAAACACCAAGGAGAAGTGAAGGCCTTCCTAAGAGGGAGAGAAAGAGAGAGAGAGAGAGAGAGAAAGAGAGAGAGAGAGAGAGTGAGAGAGAACAAAAAAGGAGGCAAAGAATGGAAGACAGAGAATGTAGATCAGAGGAAACAGCAATTGCAAAGGTCTTGGGGCAATCAAACAGCTTAGTGTAGTTGACAAGTTGAAAGAAGGCCAGTTGGTGGGAACAGGCATTAGTGGGAGGGAGGCACAGATGGTGGTGGGGAACAGGCAGAAGGGCTCTCAAGCAGATATTTAAAGCCTTGGTGTCCAGTTTGCATTTTATGCCAAGAGCATTGATATAATTTGATAAGATCACTCTGTTCTGAAGGGAATGGCTTGGTGAAAGGTGGACTTGGGAGGCTGCTGCAGTGGAAGAGTTATGTGTAAGGTTTAGGGAAAATAGGCAGGGATATGACCCCAAAAGAAGAACACTAGGTTTCCTCTAATCCGATCAAGTTGGACCACAGTAGACTTACTGGGTTGGACCACCACGGACTTCACCCCTGTCATTAGTCACATGGCAGCCACAGTTGAGGACTATCTGGGCAAATCAGAACCCTATATACTGAAGTCTATCAGCTCCTGAAATGATTAAACATCACGTTACTCTATGGCCCAGCCCTTCCATGTTTGGGTATATTTCCAAGAGAAATTAAAATACATGAACACACAAAGGCCTTTTCGTGGATATTTATAGCAATGTTATGAGTAAGAGTTAAATGGTGAACACAATCCAAGTCCATCACTGGATGAACGAGAAACAAAATGTGGACTATCCCTCTACACAATGGAGTGGCATGATACATGCTACCACATGGGAGGTAGCAGGGACATATAGTCTCATAAGACCACGTCTATGTCTAAAAAATCTATATATTGTGTGAGTTAATTTACCATATAGACTTTTGTGTAAGCACATTCTTCATGCAGTTTTTGTGGTAAAATTATGTGCCTCAGCTGCTATTTGGGTCAGCTTAGACTTGAGTATATACAGTATGTGTACAGAATAGCCAGACCTATAGTGAGAACACATATTAGTGGTTGTTTAGGGCTGAGGGAGCTAGGGGCATGAGGCAAGTTAGCTAACAGTTTCCTTTTGATTCAAATATTCTAAAATTGACTCTAGTGGTAATCACATACAACTGTGAAAATATTAAAAATCCATCAAATTCCCTACTTCATTGATTGTATGATAGATGTATTATGTCTCAAGAAAGCAGTTTTATAAAAGGGAGATCTAGTTGGGGGGTCCAAATATTAATAAAAAATAGTATCAATATGCTTAAGTTGGTAAAATGGAGGATACTGGTCACCTCGGAGAGACAGTCTTTTTGGATCTGGTCTGTGCAGAATGACTAACGATTACCAGGGACATTGGTTTTTCCTTTCTCTAGGGGGAAGCACATTATTTCCTCTGAAGAACAAATGGCTGTTCTGAATGTCAGAGTCAAGACTCCAACTTTTTATGTCAGCCAGATGGACAAAAGGATGCAATTGGCCTGACCAAGATAAAATTTGTTCCAAACACAAGAGACGGGCTGGTATCTGACATCCTCTGACTCACAGAGCTCTCATGTTTGGGTCTATGTCCAAGGAAAACTGCGCTCCCGATGAGGTTCCGTGGGTGATTTTTCAGAAGGAGATGGCTAACTTTTTCTAAGCTGCCTCTGGATAGACTCGAACCCCAACCTTCTGACGGGCAGCTGAGTGCATTAGCTGACCGCAGCTCTCAATGACTCCCGTGTGCAGTTGACGTTTGGTGCCATCAAGTCAGCGCGAACATGCAGCCACCCGGTGTAGCAGGACAATTTGTTACCTGGTCCTATGCCATGCTACTAATATTAAGTCGGCTTGAATCCATCGTCGCAGCCGCTGTATCAATACAGCTTCGCTGAGAGTCTTCCTCGTTTTCTTATTGACACTCTATGGGACTATATGAAGCGGGACAGGCCATCCGGATTAGAGAAAGACTCAGAAAGAACCTGTCAGGAGAGAACTTGATATACTGGTAAACATCAACCACAACCCCTTTCAGAAAGGAGCCCTGGTGGCATCATGGGTTACACATTGGGCCACGAACCACAAGGTCAGCAGTTCAAATCCATCAATCGCTCCATGGAAGAAAGATGAGGCTTTCTGCTTCGGTAAAGGTGTAGAGCCTAGGGAACCGAAAGGAGCAGTTCTGCTTTGTCTTATAGGGTCACTGCAAGCCAGAGCCGTCTTCAAGGCAGTGGCTAGAGGGGTTCAGTATTCTGTAGGAAGTATAGCTCAACAAGAACAGAATCCTTAAAACCAGACCAACAAGCAACATCATGATAAACGGGTGGGGTGTGTGTGTCAAAATTGTCGAGGATTTCATTTTATTGGGATCTATAAACCATACCCCTGGAAGTAGTAGTCATGAAATAAAATGACTTAGCACATGGGGCAAATCTGTTGTCAAAAATCTATTGTCAAAAATGTAAAGGGAAATAGGTCACTTGGAGAATTAAGATGCCCCAGTTCCTTGAGGACTAAAATGCGCTTGACCCAAGTCATGGTCATTTCAGTCATTTTATATGCAGGTGAATGCTGAAAACTGAAATGGAGCAGATACATCTGAATTATGTTGTTGGTGGGCAAAAAAAAAATTTTTTTTGAACTTACTGTGACTGTTAAAAGATGAACAAATCTGCCTTGGATAAAGGACTGCCAAAATGCTCCTTAGAAATGAAGATGTCAAGACTCCTTGTTTACTTTGGAAAAGTTATCAGAAGTGATTAACCCCTGGACAAGGACACTATGCTTGGTAAAGTATATGCTTCCGCACAGTACCTACCTATACCACCAAACCCAGACTCTTTGCCACCAAGCTGATTCCATAGTTACCCGAATCTTTATGGAAACAGACACTTGTTTCTCCTGAGGGGTAGCTTGTGGGTTCAAACTTCGAACTTGTGATTAATCGCTTGACGTGTAGCCCACGACAGCAACCAGGGCTCATGTGGGTGCATGATCGATTTGTGAATGCATGAATGACCTCTCTCTCCCAGGACCACCAGTTCTGCAGTTCCCAACTCTTCCAGGAGGCGGCAGTAAACGAAAAGTCGATGGGCAGTTAACTTTTTTTTCTGTAACCTTCTTTAGATTTCCTGCAACCTGGCGATTATGTCTCCCTTTGGGAGTTTTCTTCATAGTCCCAATTCCAAGAGAAGAGTTCTTTGCCCCCGATTTCCCAAGCTGCTTTAGCAGAGGATGTGCCTAAACCAAGGATCCTTTCTGGTGAGCCCCAAGGTCTGAATTGACTCTGATTTTGTGCCTATTCGGTAGTGGTTTTGCATCCTGTACATTCTGTCCCGTTCTTTGCCTTCCGCAGAGAACTCTGAGAGACTCAGCAACGTTGATAGGGCCAAGCTGGACCCGTCTGCTCTCCACCAGGTGCTCCAACCTGCATTCCCAAATAGTGAGTCTGTCTTAAGGGAACCTTTTCAGTTCTGTTCAGAAAGTGGACATCGAAAGGGGGATTTCCAACTAGTAAAGGGAAGCCGAAGTCAGATAGGGAGGTGAGCAAAGCTAGAGAAGAGAACACTAATTCTGAAACATCAGGACCAGGCTTCAAATATCCCTGGATGATGTGGAAAGATATTGTATAACTCACTGAGCGAAGAGTTAAAAAGATGGGGGCATAGAGGAGGAGGAAGGAGCCATGTGGCACAGCAGTTCAGCACTTGACCGCTACCCAAGAAGTTGGCAGTTCAAACCCACCCAGTGAGTCTATGAGAGAAAGAGCTTCTGTAAAGATTACAGTCAAGAACCCCTAGGGGTCACTGCTACTCTGTCACAGCTGAAATGGACTCACTAGCATCCAACGACATCAGGGTGGCATGGTGAGGAATCAAAGTAGACAAAGCACTTAAAGACCAAAGACCTGGTGAAGGACGCAGTAAATTGGAGGCCACTTTAAGTTGAACACAACCCCAGGAGAACTGAAAAATCAGGATCTAGAACTGTCTTACCCATTGCTAGGGACTACTTACAGTAAAATAATGTGAAAATCTAAGGCCACTGTGTGGCAGCATAGTCTGGACTTCTCTGTTTCCCATTACTGAGAATTCTTTGTTATGGACAATAAAGTTACACTATATCAAAAAGAGTTGAGCATATATCTGTAGGATATATTGCAAGAAATACTGTGCTCATGACTACTCTTCTCTGCAAAGTGCCTCCTATATGATCCCTTGTGATCTTTTCCTTTGTTCTGTGCCTGTCCTACTCCCTCCCCCTTTCTCTTCTGGCTTCTGGATTCTTGAAGAAGACAAAGAAGTACTTACTCAATTCAGAGACAGTCATATCCTCCACAACGCACAAATTTCTCTTTGAAACTCTGACTGATACATAGAGTACTATAAAGATTTATAAATATCATTGTTATTTTACTTTACTACATATATTGAAGCTCTCCTGGTGTACTGGTTATGTGGTAGGCTGCTAACCAGAAGGTCAGTAGATTGAACCCATGAGCCACTCTGTGAGAAAATGATGTTTTCTGCTTCCCTAAAGATTATTGCACTGATATTTATTGGTGATTCTAATAGAAAAGTAAGAAACTAAGAAGTAGTTGGAAAATAGAATTTTGGTGATAGAAATGAAACTGGAGATGGCACTATAGAATATTGTAAGGCCAATGATTTATTTATAGAAATACCTTTTTTTCCCAACAACTCAAATGGAAGCTATACACATAGACTTCTCCAGATGGTATACACAGAAATAGAATTGCTATATCTGTAGAAAGAAACCATGGTGAAGCTCAATATCAGCAGTTAAAACCAGGCCAGCAGCTGTCTGTGGAACAGACCACTAATTGCTCTTATGTTAGTTTAGGTTGAAGCTGAAGAAAATTAAACAAGTACATGATAGCCCAACTATGACCTGGAGTATGTCCAATTGTGAGAAAATCCCAAGAACAGAAATACTGTGTTAAAACTAATGACAGACCTGATGAGCTGTGGAATGACATCAAAGCCATCACTCATGAAGAAAGCAAAAGGTTATCAAAAAGATAGGAAAGATGAAAGGATCAAAGTGGATGGCGGAAGAGCCTCTGAAACATGCTCTCACTGGTAAAGTAAGAGCAAATGAAAAAAATGTTGATGTCAAAGAACTGAACAAGATGTTTTAAAGGGAAGACGAAGTCGAACATTGTAAATGAAATGTGCAAAGGCTTGGAGTTAGAAAGTCAAAAAAGCAAGAAGATACCCAGCATATCTTAAATTGAAAGTATACAAGAAAAAGTAAAGCCTTGAGTGGCAACATCGAAAGATTCTATGGGAAAAATATTGAATGATGCGGGAAGCACCCAAAAAAGCTGGAAAGCATATAAAAAGTCAATGTATGAAAAAGAACCATTTCAACTATATATGCAACGAAGCAGCATATAAGTAAGAACCAAAGATACTAAAGGAAGAAATCCAAGCACTGAAAGTCTTGGCTAAAAAATGACTCCAGGAATTGATGAGACACCAATGGAAATGTTTCAACAAGCTGATGAAGCACAAAGCACTCCCTCGCCTATGCTAGGCCATTAAAGTAATAGATTTTGTTTAATTGCTGGCTTAAAGGGTCAATTCATTCTTTGTGCAATCTGCCTCTAGGGCAATGGTCAATTGATCTCACCAAGCCACTTGGTTTTGGAAAAGTGAACGCTTTGACCTTTATGTTAAATTTTAGTTGAAGTTGTTGGTTTTCAATGAATTATTATAAACTTTTGCCAATTTGAAACTTCATGGAAAGTCAGAAAAGATTTTTCCTGTGTTACCAACAAAGTGCTAAGTGGTTTTACTTAGTAGGTTAGTAATTTTAGTTATTTTCATTGCTAACTTTGTCACAACATTGTTTCTTTTGAAGTGAGTGGATTTAACTAGGATAATTATTCTACATATCTAAAAAACTTAATTTTGACAATTTATTATATGGGGTTCTTGATGAAGTTTTTTGAAAAAAAATGAAAATATGAGGGGACTTAAAAATATAATGTATTTACATTATTTTATAATCCCTGTTCCCATGAACTTTTTGAAGCCCCCTCATGAAGTTAATCATTTATTTATACAGACATCTTTGTCTAAAGTTCCTTTTGACTTTAAATTGACTTTTTTTGGCTTTGCCTTAGTTTTATAGTCTCAGGTCTTTTACTTTTAAACAGTATTTTTACCAGGGCCATGTAAATTTCTGCTTTGGTCACTTGCTGAAATGTTAGACAAAAATATTTCCTCTGAAAGAGGGACTATGTTGGACTTATGAAAGGAAATGAGATATTTTTTGGGGGGGGGCATCACTGCTCTCAGGTGGTAGGAGTAGGAGGCTCAGCCCCACTGCTGGAATTGAACCTCCGCCCCAGTGGGCCGCAGTCCCGCGCACAAAGGAAGTGAGATTTTGAAGTTGGAGTTTACCCTCCTGAATCAAAATTTCCTGAACTTTGGTGTAGAAGGTGACAAGCCTTACAAATGAAAACTGATCTATGAATGCATGGAGAAAAAAAAAGAGACATAACCAGTACATCTCCCTCCCCTCGCCCCCACCCCCGTGGATTCGTGCCCTGCTCCCTTCATCATCATTTCACTTACTTACACACACACACACACACACACACACACACACACACACACGCGCGCGCGCGCATGCGCACACATGCACTTTTTTCCCCCTTCCTCTTTTTCTAATTTTTGTATTGGACCACCATGTACCTCCTTGGGTTTAGTCCAACGTCCTCCTGAATCCCTGTATCTCAACCTAAATGCTAAGATGTAGGTGACTTCTCTGCTACACCTACCATGCTGATTACACTTGCCTCAGGGACAAATGCTGTACTTTTCCTTTTGTGATTGGCTGGCTTCACTTAGCATAATTCCCTCTAACTCTTCCCATGAAAAGATGAGTTTCATGTGCTCCTCAGTACTTTTTAGTGATGCATAGTACTCCGTTGTGTGTATGTGCCAGAGTTTACTGAGCCACTCATCTACTGAAGGAAATTTAGGCTGTTCCCAATTCTCTGCAATTGTGAATAAATATTGGAGTGCATATGATCGGTCGAAGTTTATTTCTTACCTCTTCTTGGTATATATCCAGTAGAGGGATAGTGAGTCATAAGGTAGATCATATTCCATTTATTTATTTTTGTATTTTTTTTGGCATCACTGCTCTCTGGTGGTGGGAGGAGAAGGACCAGTCTTGCTGCTGGATTTGAACCTCCAACCCAGTGGGCTGCAGTCCTGTGCACAACCCATATTCCATTTTTTTAATGTTTTGCCAAATCACTTTCTATAGCAGCTGTACATATCTACACCAGCAATGAAAGAGAGTTCCTGTCTCACCATATCCCCTCCAACATTTGTTGTTTTCTTATTTTCTAACTTGAGCTAGCTTCAAAGGTGTTAGATGGTATGTCATGGTTGTTTTGATTTGCATTTCTCTGATGGATAATTATTGGGAGCATTTTCTCATATGTTTATTGGCCAGATGAGTCTCCTTCCTAGTGAAACTTCTTTCCAGTTCTTTTTCTCACTTCTTCAAAGGGTTAACTATTTTCCTCTTTTTGCAGATAAGGAGGGTACTGTAGATTTTCATACTAAACCCTTTGTCTGTTGTGTTGTTGCCAAAAATCCTCTCCCAGTCTGTGGGTTGCCTTGTTACCCCCCTGATACAGTCTTTTGACACACATAGGTTTTTTTATCCTTAGTAAATCCCACTTGTTTATTTCAGGTTTCCCTGTGTGTGTACCCTGCCTGTGTCAGCTCGGGTAAACTACAGAAACAAAATTATAGACACATATATGGATATAAGGAAAAGGTTTATTATATACAAGTGGAATGGGACATTGAGAAAGCATCCCAACCCAGTCCAATTCAAAGTCATAAGTCCGATATTAGCCCATATGCCTGACACCAGTCTATAACGTCTCCTCCCGACTCATGAAGTCACAGGCCAGTGGGTGCAAAGTCCCGGTGCTGGCAGGGGTCTCCCCATGGCTCCTCACTTTCAGGGGTCAGGGTCCATCAATAGTATCCAGTGGTGGTAGAAGCAGCTAAGCGCGGGCAGGGGTCTCCACACGGCTTCTCCAGCTTCAGAGGTCTGGTCCCATCAGAGTAAGGCCATGTGGCTTCTCCTCCGGCTCCTTCAGCTCCTCGGGAGCTGCCAACTTGTCTTGTCCGAGATTCATTGTCTCTGAGACTGACTCCCAACAACTGGGGAGATAGCTTCTCATCTCCACGAGGGAAATATTGTGAGATTTCCCAGAAGTCTCAGGAGGAAGCCATGCCCAAACGAAGGCCTCATTGGCTACTCAATGGCTATCACCAGATTAACAGGCTAGACTCCACCCCTACAACTCAATCATGAAATTAGCATAAGCACATGATCGCCACACTGCCCTACTACCGTTAATCTTTGTATTCCCTGTGGCAAGGTTCTTAGGTTTGTCCCAATTCCTTTGCTAATGGTCCCAATGGTTTGGGGCTTCATATCCAAGTCCGTGTTCTTGTGCATGGGGTGAGGTAGACATCCTGTTTCATTTTTCTACACATGGAGTTCCATTGTTTCCAGCACCACTTGTTAAATATCTTCTCCCTCTCATTTCATGCTTTTGGGTCCTTTTTGCTGCATTAATCTGCTGCATTGTCCTATTGTCTTCTCAGCAGTTCAACTCTGCTCTGATTTTTGTTATTTCTTTTCTTTTGTTATTGGAAGGATTGTTTGGTTGACTCTGTTCTACTTACTGGATATTCTGTGAGAACATATCCATCAAAAGTCTCTCTTTCTTTCTCATATATTTCCTTATTACTATTAAGCTACCTCTGATGACTGCTTTTCTGGTACCCCATAGGTTTGATACATTGTATTCCCATTCTTATTAGATTCTAGAAACTTTCTGATCTCCCCTCTAATCTAGGCCACTACCCACTCATGTCACAGAAAGCCATTATTCATCCTCCAATTGTTTGCCCTTATTTTTCTGGTGGCTCTTTTATTGATCTCCAGCTTTGTGACATGGTGATCCTAGAAGGATGTCTGTGTAGTCTTGGTGTGTTTGAATTTATTTAGGCTTGATTTGTGTCCAAGCATATGGTCTCTCTTCTAAAATGAGGCATATGAGTTTGAGAAGAATGTGTCTTTTTTTGCATTGATGGAAAGCTCTAAATATCTCTATTAGATCTAGTTTCCTAAATGTAGAGTTTAATTCTATATTCTCTTTGTTGAACTTTCTTCCCAATGATCTATCTTTCTCTGAAAGTGGTGTATTTAAGTCACCTACAATAATTGTTGAATCTGTAATATCGTTTTCATGTTTTGAATACTTTGACAAATTTCTTGGGTCTCTCTTTTGGCACATATATAATACTCACTGGTTCCTTGTAAAGTGATCCTTTGAAGATTATAAAGTACCCCTCCTTATCTCTTTTCATGGTTTGAACTTTGAAATCAGATATGTCTGTAATTAGTATTATGACTCCTGCTTTTTCCGAGTTGCCATTTGCCTCGTATGCATTCCACCAGCCCTTTATTCTTAGTTGATTCTTTTCTGCAAACTTCCGATGTGTTTCCTGAAGGCAACAGGTCAATGGTTTATGTTTTTCAAGATAGTTGGCAAGCCTTTTCATTTTATTGTAGGAGTTAAGGCTGTTGACATTTAGACTTATTATCATGATATGTGCATTCATTGTTGACATTTCATGCCTTTTGTTTTGGGTGTTTTCCTATCATTCTTCTTTTCACACTGTCTTTGTGGGGGGTTTCTTTATTGCTAACTTTTTTCCTCTGAGGTCATGTTATCTTGGTGATTGTTATCATCTCATTGACTTTTGGTTGGAGTTGGGCTATATGGTGTTTTCCTGTTTGTAGTTGGTGTATGTTGGTCTTCTGGTCAGAGTGAGTCAGCAAGGATCTTCTGAAGGATTGGGTGTCTTGCAGCATATTCATTTTTTCTTGTCCTGGAAGACCCTTATCTTTCTTTGTATCTAAATAGATCATTGGCAGGGTAAAGGATTCTAGGGGAGGTGTTTTTTTTCCCTTTAGCTTTTGGAAGATGTTACTCCATTCTCTCCTCCTCTTCATAGTTTCTGTTGATGTGTCTGAGCAGCATTAATAATTTGCTAGTTTTCTTATTTTCCCTCTCCTGAATCCCAGCCCTGATTTTTATTATTTCTTTTCTTTTGCTATTAGTAGGATTGTCCTGTTGACTCTGCTCTAGTTGCTGTAAATTTTAAAGCAGCATATCAATAATAAGTCTCTCTCTTTTTTTTTCATGTGTGCGTGTATTGCTATCAAACTTCCTCTGATAAATACTGTTTCTGTGCCCCATAAGTTCTGGTACATCATGTTCATTGGTTTCCAGAAATGTACTAGTTTTGTCACTGATCTGGGCCAGTGATAAAACTTTTGCAATAGTTATTCATCCTCCAGTTGTTTGCCCTTGTTTTCTTTATTGTCCTTTTGTTGATTTCAAGCCTTATAGCACACTGGTCAGATAAAGAGATCTGTATGGTATTAATATGCTTGCATTTATATAGAGTCAACTTGTGTCCCAACATGTGGTCTATCTTCAAATATATGCCATGTGGACTTGAAAAGAATGTTAATTTTTTTTGTATTTAGATAAATACAAAAATATCTATCAAGGGTTGAGCCCCAGTGGCGTAAGTGGTTGAGTACAGGACTGTGGCTCACGGGCTTGGCGGTTCAAATCCAGCGGCGGCTCTCAGGAGCAGCACTGGGTAGCGCCCACGACCACCAGAGGCAGTGATGCCCACAAAAACAAAAAATATCTATCAGATCAAATCGTCTGATTGTTGTTTTTATATCTGTAGTCTCCTGGTTGAGCTTCTTTCCCTGTTATCTATCTTTGTCAGAGAGTGGTGTATTAAAGTCACCTATTATAATTGTAGAGCTTGTGATTACTTCTTTCATCTTTTGGAGCATTTGATGAATTTAGCGAGTTTCAGTTCAGTGAGTATATGGTTAATACGTTCATTGGTTCTTGGTCTACTGTTCCCTTGAACATTATATAGTGTCTCTCTTTATCTCTTGTTATGGTTCCCACTTTGAGAGCAATATTATCCACGATTAGGATTGTAACTCCTGCTTTTTAAATAATTCTTATTTGCTTGGTATGTTTTTCTTCAGTATTTGATTCTCAGCTTAATTTTTTTCTGTAATCTTGAGATGTGTCTCCTGTCAGCAGTAGATTGAGGGGTTGCATTTTCTAAACCAATCTGCTAGCCTTTGTCTTTGAAGGTCTGAATTCATCCCATTGATATTCAGGTTTACTATATCTTTTTTGAACTCTGTAATATCACTTTATACCTCTTGCGTTGGGTGTTTTCAAACCTCCATTTCATATTCATGGATTGTCTCTGTGTGTGTGTATTCATTCTTTCCTTCTCTCTCCCACTGAGCTAATGTTATTTTAGAGGCTGTTTTCCTTCTGTTGGTCTCTGGGTGGAGCTGTTCTATGTGGTAATCTCTTGTTTATGCTTGGTGAGTGTTGTTCTCCTGCCCATACTGGGTTGGCAAGGATCTTTTGTAGTACTGGGTTCCTTTTAACATATTCTTTGGGGTTTTCCTTGTCCAGGAATACTCTCACTTCTACATCAACCTTGTTACTTAATTTGGCTGGATAGAGTATTCTTGGGTTTGTTTTATTTTCCTTGTAATTTTTGGAATATGCTGCTCCACTCTCTCCTCTTCTCCATAGTCTCTACTGATAGGTGTGATCATATTCTTATCTGTTTACCTTTGTATGTGACTGCTTGTTTTTCCTGAGTTGTGCTCATGATTTTCTCCTTTTCATCAAAGTTGGATAGTTTAACTATTATAGACCTTCATGATTTCCTCTTGGAGTTCAGTCAAGCTGGTGTTCTTTTAGTCTCCTGAATGGCAGCCTGGTTTTCACTTATTAAGCTTGTGATGTTTTCTTCTAAGAATCCAATTGCTCTTTTTGCTGGTGACTTCTTTGTTGTGTTTTCCTCCAACAGTCCAATTATTCTGATGTTGTTACTCTTCATAGCATCAAACATATCTCCGAGTTTTCTTCATTTTCTCTGATGAAATTATTTGACTTCCCCCCCCACATTTATTAATGTCTTCATGGCTGTCCTGTAGGTCACTGGTGCAATTCTCTGCCTCCTCCAGTCGATTGGCAAATTCCATGAATTTGCCACTAGTTTTTTGACATTTTTGTCCTTTAGCTCTTTTATTTCCCTTTGGTGCACAGCCTTTATCTCCTCTATCATTTCATTCCTTTCTGTATTGCTTCCCTCCTATCCTGTATGACTCTAAGCAGCATTCTGAAAATTTCTTTTTGTTGGAGGTCAATGTCTTCCTTTTCTGACTGCTGTTACGTCCAGGTCGCCCTCTGACATTGGATTTCATTTCTTATTTCTTGTTGAAGTTTTGCAAGTACTTTTCTGCTTTCTTGTTGATTTCATGGAACTAAGTGCCATTTCCCCAGGAGTCTCAGAGCCCTGGGCTCTCTCTGTGGGAGGTTGGTGTTGGTGTTTCTGTAGGCTGCCTACAACCAACTGCCTTGAGGGGTTGTGTTTCACCTTTGTCCTACTATGGTTTCCCTCTCACCTTGACCTATGTTTCATTCTCCAGCCACCCTCAATACTCTATAGAGGATGTTTGCAGCTGTGCACACCACATTCAGAAGGAGAGTGTTGACCTGGGCACAGGAGCATGTAGTTTGTGGATAGGGATTGGGTGAAGGTTGAGTGGTCTGTTTCTGGATAGTAGCACTTTGGACAGGAGGGCTGGTGGGAAGGAGGGCCCAGCACCTTCTATTCGTGTGCTGCTCCACTGTTTGGAGCACAGAGGGCAGCAGGGATTGCATAGGGAGAAAGTATAAAGGAGAATGCTGGTTTCCCAATGGCATGGGAGGGCTCTGAGCACTTGGGTCTTCAAACCGCAGCAGCACAAGTTTCTGCCAGATGCTTGGCAGGCCTGGAGCATGTGGCAGGGTGGGAACTTCGGTTAGGGGTGGGTTGGGGATAAGCCTTTGCTGGATGTCTGGAAAAAGGTTGTGAGTCTGGAGCACTGCATGAACGGCAACTGACAGGCCTGGATCCCTGGGAATCTGCGAGGAGTGCATGTGATGGGGTTGAAGTCAGTTTCTGGGTCAGAAAAATGTTCTGGCTCTTGTGGGGATTGCCTGACATCTTTGAAACCCCTACTTGGCCCCCACCCCCAAAAAAATCTCCTCATTCACCAATCTCCATCAACCTCCAGACATCAGCAACCTACCTGGTCACCATCTTGCCTCATCCCAAAGCTGTAAATTTTTAAGGAAATACACTGTCTCATCTTGCTCCTGTCTTGTCTCAGGTGTCCCCTGAGATTATGGTCCTAATCTGTGTAACTCACTTTCTCAAGTTGTTTGGTTATGCCCAAGAAGCAGTTATAACTTATGTGTTTCACACATTCATGGATATATTTGTAGCACAGGTAAATACACATATATCAATATCCCATCAAACCTATATATACATCATGGGTATGGTCTCAACCTCTCACACTTCCTTAGCCTGTGTATCTATCCAAGCATCAACTCATAGATCACTCCTCTTACAGTGTTTGCCCCCATTCCTTCCGATTCTTGCAAACCTTCAAGTGACTTTTCTTGCCTCTATCATTTTTTGCCAACATCCCATTTACTAAAGTAAACATCCTCTTTCCTAAAGGTAACACCTGTCTGCTCGGTAGCCCATCTTTTTCTTCCACTTCTGGTAACTATCAAAGAATAGTTATATAACATTTGTTCTTTTGCAATTGACTAATTTTCCATAGCCTAATGTCCTCTAGGTTCTGCCATGTTCTTAAGTGTTGCACTGGTTCACTGTTATTCTGTAATGTTGTCCATTATACCATGGGCAGCAATACCAAAGCTTATTTATTAATTCTTCTACTTATTTCAGTCCTTTCTGTTACTATGACTAGTGCTGGGATGAACATGGGTGTGCATGGATCTATTCATGCTGTTTCTTATTTCTGTTCTCACATTATATTTAAACTAGAAACCAAAACTATTTCCTGAAGCTTTCTTAAAACCAAACTATAGTTTAGCTTAATTGGTGAAAAAAAATCTGCCTTGAGCATTATACTCTTTTAAATCCTATCTGTATGGGGTGGAATTGACATAGCAATTTGAAACATTTCATAGGACGTTGAGGGAGTGAGTTTATGTTACTGAGGATGGAAAGGTATGGTGGGAATGCATGCAGAACTTGAAGAAGGTAACCAATGTCATTCAATTGCATAAGCAGAAGCTATTGAATTGGTGTGTGTATATATATATATATATATATATATATATATATATATATATATACTCAACAGTGAAATGAGTAAAATTACATAAAAAAGGAGTTTGAGTTCTTACACACATCCCCCCTCTACTACGTTGTGTCCCTCTAGTGTGGCCCTGATTAGAATGGAGGGGAGCAGAAGAATGGTGAGTGTGATAGGTAAGTTTGTTGTGCCAACATGACCAATGAATCCATGTGAGATTAATTGAAGGGTGGAGAGATAAATGGCTTAGCATGCCTTGTCTTTCTCTCTCTTGCTCTTGGATCTTTGGACCAGTGTGCAGCTGGCTGTCTTGCTTGCAAGCTACACTACATGTGGGACTCCTAATTCGTGAACTGTGATGCTGTGAGTTGAAGTTCCTTCAAACCCTGTTTTGCACACTACTGGACTATACATCTCTTGAATTGGGATCTGTTGGACCCTGTCATCTGGCTGACTGTTGGTGACCTGCTTTGCTGTCTGCTGCCT
>PVJH01012255.1:0-65203 GCA_004026705.1 Nesogale talazaci
CCCTGGGGAGGGTTCAGGAGTGTTCAAGGTCCACTACCAGTAGGTCAACATGAGGATTCACCGCCTCGCATGTTTATTATGTTACCCACTTTATGATATTTCCCATTGATCAGGTAATGTATTCCTTGTGAGACATGGATGCCTTTTCAAAAGATCGGTAAGCCCCATTGCATACACCCATTGGAAAATACATTCACGAGCTTGGTCCTGCCACCGGGACAAGGAGTCTCTGTGCCCCAAGGTCTATTTTCCACAATCACAAAAGTCATACCTGGGGTACCCTCCTCACCCTACAACAAAATATTATGTTAGTGTGGCGGTCATGTTCTTATGTTAATTTCATGATTGAGATGTAGGGGTGGAATCTAGCTGGAGATAGCCCTTGAGTAGACAATGAGGTCTCGATGTGGGCGTGGCTTTCTCCTGAGACTTCTGGGAAATCTCGCGATATTTCCCTTGTGGAGATGAGAAGCCATATCCGCAGTTGTTGGGAGTTAGTCTCTGAGACGATGAACCATGGACAAGACAAGATGGCTGTCTCCGAGGAGCTGAAAGAGCCACACGACCTTGCCCTGATGAAACCAGACCTCTGAAGTTGGAGAAGCCACTTGGAGACCCCTGCCAGTGCTGAGTTGCTTCTACCACCACTGGATGCTGTTGATCGACCCTGAGCCCTGGAAGTGAGGAGCCATGGGGGAACCCCTGCTGGTGCCAGGACTCTGAGTCAGAAGGAAACTCTATAGACTGATATCAGACATATGAGCTAATATCGGACTTGTGACTTTGAACTGGACTGGGTTGGGATGCTTTCTTAATGTCCTATTTCCTTACATATAAACCGTACCCTTATATCCATATGTATGTCTATGGATTTGTTTCTCTAGTTTACCCGGACTAACACAATGGAATTGGTACTTTGTACCAGGAGAGAGGTAACAGCGCTAATGTATTAAAAAATACATCATGAGAAAGTTGAGATTGTTCCAGGCTACAAGAATTTTTCAAAATTAAAAAAATATATATTTGGAATTCTTTGTAATAATGGATTCTAGTAGAAATATATGACCATCTTAATAGGTAGACCAGTGGTTTTCAGCCTTCCTAATGTGACGGTCCTTTAATACAGTATAGTTCCTCATATTGTGATGACCCCCCCCAACCATAAAATTATATTCATTGTTAATTTACCACTGTCATTTTGCTACTGCTATGAATCGGGCAAAACCTGTGAATGAGTCATTCCACCCCCAAGGGGGTCATGACCCACAGATTGAGAACCACTGGGCTAAACAGAACTCAGTAAAATTCAATACTCATTTATTATAATTGTCTCAAGTTATAAGGAAATTTCCTTATATACAGGTATCCAACACAAAGCTAGTACAATGAGGTAGAAAGGGGGAACCCATTATAAGGATCTATGTATAACCTCCTCCCTGGAGGTCTCATAAGAATTTAAAGCTCCCATGACCACCAGAGGCAGTGATACCCCCCACCCCAAAAAAAAAAAAAAGAATTTAAAGCTCCAGTTGAACCCTGGTGGCGCAGTGGTTGTGTGCGGGACTGCAGCCCACAGAGTTGACAGTTGAAATCCAGCAGCAGCTCTCCAGGAGCAAGGCTGGGCTTCCTATTCCCACCAGGGCAGTGATGGGGATGGTTGTGGAGGGGGGGGGTGGAATTTAAAGCTCCAGAGCCAAAGGGGGCAGTTATAGTCTGTTGCTTAAGGTTACTATAAGTCAGTGTATTAGAGCTTAAATTCTGAGCACTCCCTTTTCAAAAGGTCATGGATGGCAGTGACCACTTGTGATGAGTTGATTTGTCATACAATGATGGCTTGTGTGTTCCTGTACTACCGAAAGCTGTGTTCCTGGTGTTTCACATGCCCAGAGAGTCACAGTGATCACATTTCAGCAGAGCTGAAATGGAGCAGTGATTCTCAACCTTCCCCAGGCTGCAACCCTTTAACATGGTTCTTCATGTTGTGGTGACATCCTCCCCACCCCCTCTAGCCATAAAATAATTTCCATTGGGACATCACCACTCTAATTTTGCTATAGTTATGAGTCATCATATAATATCTGATAAGCAGAATGTATTTTTCTTTTTATTAGCCCCATCCCCCCCTAGCTAATCACAGGCCCTGCATAGTGGGCAGCCATGAAAATGCCCCTACTATGGGGGAAGGAGCACAGAATCCCCCAAGCAGGATGTATTTTCTACCTTTCTTTCTTTTTTTAGTTTGGGGGTATTTTTTAATGATTTTGATTCAAGATCTAGAACCTCAGCTTCTGGAAGAACCACTTATTTTTGCCTGTCTTGTCCCTCTCCTCAAATTTGACCTTGGCCTCCCGACAGGCTTTATGTTTAAGAGCGGGGTCTCTGAAGACATCTTTGTTGATGATCATTTTGTCCAAGGGGATGTCTATGGAATATCTCCTGGGCATGAGGTGATTATAACGATACACTTTCACAAAAGACTTGATCTTTGAACTCTTGACAATTTTCTTCTTGCCCAAGGCAGTTGTCACTTTGCAGGGAAAGAGGTTGATTCCAGCCACCAGGGCATGGTTGTAGGGGCGGTCTGAGGGGCCATCGTCAATGCTCTTCACAATGAGGGTTTTGTGTCCCGAATAGTGCCCTGCCAGCACTAGCACCACCTTGCTGGGCTTTGTGAACTTGCCCATTTCAACAACAGGCTCCCAACCTGACAATAGAAAGCAGGATGTATTTTCGTTTTTTTTTGTTTTTTTGTTTGTTTTTGGTTTTTGGGCATCACTGCCCTCTGGTGGTGAGAGTAGGAGTCCCAGCCTTTGCTTCTGTGAAGCTGCTGCTGGAATTGAACCTCCATCTCAGTGGACCGTAGTCCCCCACCCACAACCAATACACCACCGGGGCTCAGTCCAGCAGGATGTATTTTCAATGTTACAAATTGAACATAATTAAAACATTATGATTAATCACAAAAAATATATGTAATTCTATATTGGGACATATTTATTTCTTTTTTGGACATATTTATTTCTAATGACGAATGAAATTTTTTCTTGAAGCTTGGTATAGTACGGGTAACAGTCTTAATATAACAACAGTAAACTACATTATACATTTTGCAACAGTATGCATAAAAAGCCAACATGGTTCCTAAGACGATCGGAAATAAGTGTTTTCTAGGGGCTGAACCCCGGTGGCATAGTGGTTGTGCACGGGACTGCGGCCCACTGGGTTGGAGGTTCAATTCCAGCTCCCAGGAGCAAAGGCTAGGCCTCCTACTCACACCAAGAGGGCAATCATGCCTAAAAAAATAAAAATAAAAAAAATAAGACCATCAGGAAATAAGTGTTTTCTGATGGTCTTAGGTGACCCCTGGGAAAGGGCCACTTGATTAGCCCCCCCAGGGGGGCTTGCAACCAGCGGGTTGAGAACCGCTATTCTAAACTACGAGCAGACTCTGAACAGAGAAAAGGCTGGTCATTTCTGAGAACGTAAGCACAGGAAGCATGGGCAGAATGGAAATATTATCACACTGAAAACAGGAAAAGAAGCAAACCATGTCAGAGACGGTGTCAGAAGATGAGTCTGTCGGGTCAGGACAAATGAGAAAGAATGGCCTGCTCCAAGTGGAGTCCACATGGATAGAGTATAAAAGTTTACTTGACTTACCTTCCTGTGGGAGGAAAGCCTTCAGGACCTTCCTTTACTGAGGGGGCATGACTCAACATGAAAGGAAACAATTGCAAACATAGTCAAGAATTGAAACTTGGAATGTACAAAGTATGAACCCAAGAAAACTGGAAGTTGTAAAATTTGAAATGGAATGCGTAAAAATCTGCATTCTATGCATTAGTCAGTCAAAATGGATGGGTATTAGTCATTTTGAATCAGAAAATCTGATGATTTACTCGACTAGTCAATGTGAGAATCCAGAGAAGTGGCTTTGCACTTGTCGAAGGGGACATTTCAAGATCAATTCTGAAGTACAGTGCTGTGAAGGGATTACATTTTTCTGAATTCAAGGAAATCCAATCAATACAACTCTTACTCAAATTTTTGCACCAACCACTAAAATTGGTGATGAAGAAATTGTAGAATTCTACCAACCTCTTCAGTAGGAAGTTGCTCAAACATGCCATCAAGATGCATTGATAATGGTTATTGGAATACAAAAGTTGTCAACAGGAGGAAGGAACAAGAGTTGAAAGATATGGCCTTGATGATAGACATGAAACCATAGAGTACAGTGTAGAATTTTGCAAGATTGATGACTAGTTCATAGCAAATACCTTTTTCAACAACACACAAGTGTTGTATCCAAGTGCATGTCTCCAGATGGAATACACCGAAATCAAATTGACTACATCTATGAGAAGAGAAGATGGAGAGGTTCACTACCAGCAGCTAAAATGAGGCAAGGGTTGACTATGGAACAGACCATCAATTGCTCATATTAAGTACAGGCTGAAGCTGAAGAAAAGTAAAACAAATTCACGACAGCTCAATTACTACTTTGAGCCTATCCACCTAAATTTCGAGAATACCTCAAGAACAGATTTACTACACTAAACACTAATGACTAAAGACTGATAAGCTGTGTGGGATGACATACAGAACATCAGACATCAAGAAAACAAAAGGTCATTGACAAAACAAGAAAGAGGCTGAGCCCTGGTGGCGTAGTGGTTGTCTGTGGTACTGCAGCTCACAGGGTTAACCGTTCAAATCCAGCAGCAGCTCTCCAGGAGCAAGGGTGGGCTTCCTACTCCCACCAGGGCAGTGATACCACAAAAAAAAATCAAGAAAGAAAATATCAGCACAGATGTCAAAACAGGCTCTGGAACTTACACATAATCATAGAATAACTAAGGTACATAGTAAAAATGAAGTCAAAGAGCTGAACAGAAATGTTTGAAGGGCACCTCAAGAAGACAAAGTCAAATATTATATGGAATGTGCAAAGACCCACAGTTAGACAACCCCCAAAGGAATCATACACTCGGCATGCCTTAAGCTGAAAGAACTCAAGAAAAAAAAAATTAAAGCCTTCAGTTGTAATATCGAAAGATTCTGTGGGCAAAATCTTGAGTGATACTGGAAGCATCAAAAGAAGATGGAAAGAGTAGACAGTCACCATGCCAAAAAGAATGAGTTGACATTCCACAATTTCAGGAGGTAGCAGATGAACAAGAACCAATAGAACTGAAGGAAAATGTCCAAGCTGCTCTTGCACACATTAGCCAAAAACAAGGCTTTGGCTTTTGACTGATTCCTAGTATACCATCAACTGAAATGTTTCAACAAGTTGATGAAGCACTAGAAGCACTCACTTGCTACGCCAGGAAACTTGGAAGACAACTATGTGGCGAGCTGGCTGGAAGAGATGCACATTTGGACTCATTCCAAATAAAGATGACCCTGCAGGATGCTCACATTATAAGACACCATCTTGTGTGTGTGTGTGTGTGTGTGTGTGTGTGTGCATCACTGCCTCCTGGTGGGAGTAGGAGGCTCAGCCTTGCTCCTGGAGAGCTGCTGTTGGACTTGAACCGCCAACCCTGTGGGCTGCAGTCCTGCACACAACCACTACGCCACTGGGGCTCAGTCCCTAAAACACTATCTTCAATACCACACGCAAGTCAAGCGTTCGCCCTGACAGCATCCCTGGTGGTGCAGTGCTTTATGCATTAGCCTGTGATGTGTGAGGTTGGTGGATGGAAAATTCCAGCTCTGCAGGAGACGGGGCTTTCTACCTGCTTAAACAATTACAGACTCAGAAATCCACACGGTTTCCCAGGGCAACAGGAGTGGGTATCACCCTTGATGGAGATCGCCACCCTGGCGACCTTCAGGGGGTTGTACAGTTCTGAGTCCTGAGTCATGCCTTCTCAATCTTTCCTTAACTACCTTGGTCAGAAGGCCCTGGACCAATAGTGTAAGCTTCATGTACATGTACATGTATACAGGTCCCTCCATGGTCTGTCTCCCCCATCTTTGAACACTGTGGCTTCCAGGGGAAAGTTGGATGACCAAACCATATGATCTGAAAAAAGACTGGTGCTCTGGCAGGTCTCCGATCACTCCTGCCAAGTCAAAACTTCACCGGAAGTCACATCACTGAAACTTCCTTCCTATTTTGTAGTGAGCCTAGCTGCATGTCATGCTGTTTTGTTACCTACCCCTGCATTCTGCAAGCGTTTTTTCGTGACTTTCCATTGTTCTAGAACACACATTGTCTATAACACGTGGCTGAAAGAAACTATCTAAGACTGTTCTGACCATAGCATAATGAAGGCATCTAATGAGCTGGCCGAAGCATCATAAATGTTACTTCTCTGGCTTTATCTAATTACTATAGTAGCCATTTATATCTTGTGATGATGTGGTTTCTATTTAATCAGATAATTTTAATTGTTCTGATTTCTAACTTGTTCCTTTTAAACATATCCACTTAACCAGAAGTTTCATTTTTACCTTTTTAACTTGATGCCTTTTCAAATCACTGTATGCCATCTTTGCTTTAAAATGTGTGTCATGTTCAATTAGTAAAATGTAACATTTGGAAGCTGGGAGCCCACGTAAAATGATTTATTGTATCTAGGCAACTGGATGAAAGCCACCTTAAGAAGGGGAATTAGAGGTGGGAGGCTGTGGGAGGGAAGGGAAAAGCAGAGCTGATCTCAAGGGCTCAAGTAGAAAGAAAACGTTTTGAACATGATGATGACCACATATACATAAATGAGATGGATACAATTGATGATGGATTGCTAACAGAGCTGTAAGTGATTGGGCCTGGTCTGAATGAGACAGACCCTTCATAGAGCGTCAGGCGCTCACACCAGCCTCACAAGAAGAACAACCTGCTAAACTTTTTTTAATCCTTTTATTGGGGGCTCCTACCTCGCTTTTCACAATACATAAATACATATATTGTGCCAAGCACCTTCACATGCCTGCTGCCGTCATCATTCTCTAAATATCTGCTTTTCCACTTGAGCCCTTGATATCAGCTTCTCATCCTTTCCCCTCCCTCCCTGCTTCTTCCTCCCCCCCACAAACCTCAATACTTTATAAATTATTATTGTTTTGTCATAGCTTACCCTGCCTGATGTCTCCCCTCGCCCACTGCACCAATGTCTGTCCTCCCGATAGGAGGCTATGTATAGATCCTTGTAGTTGGCTCCCTCTCTCTACCCACCTTCCCTCCACCCATTCAGTAGCTCCACTCTCACCACTGGCCCTGAGGGGTTCATCTGTCCTGCATTCCCCATATTTCCAGTTCCCATCTCTACCACTGCACCTCCTCCAGTCCAGCTGGATTTGTAAGGTAGAGTTGGGACCATGATAGTTGGGGGGAGGAAGCCTTCAGGAACTAGAGGAAAGCTTTATGCTTCATCGCCACCTCACTGCACCTTGACTGACCTGTCTCCTCCCCACGACTCCCCTGTAAGGGGTGTCCCATTGTCCACAAGTGAACCTTGGGTCCCCACCCTGTTCTCCCCATCATTCATAGTGATGTGATTCTTGTTCTTTGATGCTTGATATCTTCTCCCTTCAACCCCTTGTGATCACACAGGCTGGTGTGCTTCTTCCATGTGGGCTTTGCTGCTTCTGGGCTAGATGGCCACTTGTTCACCTTCAAGCCTTTAAGATCCCAGATACTTTATCGTTTGGTGGCTGGGCACCATCGGATTCCTCCGCGCTGTCTCTGCTCCCTTTAATCTTCAGCGAGGACAAAGTGATATGATTTTTGTTCTTTGATATCCAGTACCCTGTTCTTTCCTACTGAACTTTGTAACCCCTGCCTCTGGCATTTCACAGAGCCTATCTCCCTAAAGGGCACAGTCTGCCTCCCTAACGTTCCAGGAAGCAAGTTTGCAAAATATGATTATTTGCTAATAAGTCATCTCCAAACCTGAAAATGAAAAAAAAAAACCCTCCCTTTTATCAACGCACATGCCTTTAGCTCATAGCCTATATATGAATGGATGTGGCTTCCATTAACCAACTTGTTAGGGAGCTCAAATGCTCCTGTCCCTTTCCCTGCTTTCCCTTCCGTTCCTGGGAGTGCTTTTCCCGAAATAAAAGTCATCCTTTGCGTCACATTGTGGCAGCTAATCTAGCTGACCAGAGAGCCGCCATTTGAATTTAACTGCCCTTTGGAATAAACTATTCACCAGGCCACTTGTCCTTTAGATGAACCTGTCACAGGCTCTCAGAAGGGAGCATTAGCAAAATGTTCCGAGAGGGACAATGACCGCAGCGTGTCCCCTCTCCACACAATACCCTGCCTCACCCCTTCGTGGACTGAGATGATATCACAATTTCAGCTAAATGCAGAGTTTCGCTTCTATAACCTGCTTGGTTACATAGCTGCACATCCCAAGTAACACAGCCTCCTATAAAAAATCTAAGTTGAGATAGAAATGGGGCCAGTCAGCAAACTGATGGCTGGTCCCTGGGCCGCTATTTCATTTTTCATTTTCCTTTTCTTCCCCTCTTTTTCTCTCCTTCAATAAATTTTGGCTTTTTGAATTTTCCGGAGACTCAATTGTTCTTGTCGCAGCTACGTGCAACAACATCTTTGTCTGACCTTTGTCCTTGCCCTGCAACCTCCGCTTCAACCTCTCAGGAAGGACCCCCAGCAAAATGATGTAAAAAAAAAAAAGGACAGAGTTAAACATTTTAACATTGGCTGAAAAGCTAGAAAGAAGACAGAATGACCAAGAGCAAGTTTTTATATTCGGGCTTTCCTTTTTCTAAGAAGGAAAAGAAAGTAGTCTTGTCTTCAGGCAGAAGGTCTGGTTGTAGCAGTATGTGCAAGAGACTAAAGGTGACTGTGAGGGGGTGTGGTACGTTGGATAAATTGTGAGGACAGGTGATCTTTGCTTTGGTTTGGAAAACAAGAAACAATGGTATGCTTGTGTGTGTTTTAATACTTTTATTGCGTGCTCTTCCATCTCTTATCACAAGCCACACATTCCTTCAGTGTGTCAAGCTCATTTGCACATAGGCACCAATAATCATTTTCAAAACGTTCTCTTCCCACTTGAGCCCCTGATACCAGCTACCCCTTCCCTCCCCTGAAAATGTTTTTAAGCTTCTATGATATTCGATCAAATTCAGTGGATGGGCTGAGCCCTGGTGGCCTAGGGGTTGTGTGCGGGACTGAGGCCCACAGGGTTGGGGTTTGAATCCAGCAGGAGCTCTCTGAGAAGTTGCTCTGAGGGACCACACCCGAAGGGTCCCAAGCGCAGGTTGTGTAATTCAGGGATAGATTAACGAGCTACCAGACAAGATAAAGCCTGCCAGGGCTGACCTTTCCGTGAGGGCCAGAACCAGAAGGAGATGGCACTTTATTCACTCGCAAGGAAGCCACAGTAAGGAAGTCCATATGTGTTAGGAAGGAGTTGTCCAAGAGGCATACATGTGACACAAATGGAACAAGCAAGGGGTGTCTGCAACAGGAAGGGGAGGCACAGACGTGTCATGCAACAATATGGCTGGGCTCTACAGTCCAAAGGCAGCCTAACCTTGCTTGTCCCCGAGTTGGCTGGGCTGCACATGTCTTTGAGCTCTTCTCCAGGGAAACAATCCATTATTCCTAGCAGAAGGGAGGGGGCAGTCCTTAGGGTAGAACATACATTAGGGTCTGATGGCCTTTGAGGACAGAGCACCTTCAAGCAGACAGCCTTCAAGCAGTTGACCTTCAAGAGGGCAGTAAAGGACCACGTGCTTGCAAACGGCATCTTCACTGAGGCCTCGTCACAGGGGGACGTCGTGGGGAATAACTTTTACTTAGGAGAATGTGAGTGGGATGCACGAGCGTGAGAGCTCCCTCCACAGTGAGAGGAGGAGACGGAGTCGTAGAGAGGAGACGGAGCTCAGTTCGGGATGAAGTGCACGTCTATAGGCTTTATTGGAGGTAGGGAAGGAGTTTGGGGAAGGGAAGGGACAGCAGAGAAAGAGACGGACAGGAGCATCTTGAGGTCCTGGGCAGTCCCGAGGCCCAAGAGTGAGGCCAGGGAATTCATGCCCGGTGCAGGGATGGTGGGATATATATATATGGTTGGAGTTGAAGACAGGTGGATTGTTCTCAGTGCTGTGGTTGCTAGGAAACAGTGCTGGGAGAGCAAGACTGTGTCCCACCCAGGTGGGAGTCATCTTGTCCCTGGGAAACAATACTAGGGAGGTATGTTCCCTGAGTGAGGGAAGTTCTGGGGAGTGCCAAGGCAGGTGCATTGAAGTTCTGGTGCTATGAAGCTTAGCGGACCATCCGTCTTCTTGAGAGGCTGGAACAGAGGGTGTCTGGCCCCGGTCTCAGCCCAAACACACGGGAGCCCTGGCCTGCCACTCTCGTTAAGGTCGGAACGTTGAGAGTTGGCCCACCTACGCTCTTGCTGGTTTCCAGTTTCCCACGACTTGCCGACTTTATTTTTCACGAGTTCTTCAATTTAATGTTTTCATGGGCTCCCCTCTCCTCGAATCACCATCCGTAAAAACGCGATGGGGGTGCTGAGCCCCGGTGGCGTAGTGGTTGTGTGCGGGACTGCGGGCCCCTGGGACGGAGGTTCAATTCCAGCAGTGGGGCTGGGCCTCCTACTCCCACCACCAGAGAGCAGTGATGCCCCCCCCCCCCAAACAAAAACAAAAAGAAAAAGAAACAAAAAACGCGATGGAAAGAGTATTCCCATTTTCTGAAGGGTTAGCCTACACCCAAAACTCTTGGGACAGGTTTGTTTGCAGACCACAGGAGAGAGCTACAGCTAGGGAACACCTTCGGAAGGATAGCAATGATGGTGGTGGCAGGGGGGTGAAGAGGGTTCATTCATAGGGTTTGGTGAAGAAAGAACCGTAACCTAGGTTACTAAAATGACAAGTTATATCCAAGGGAACATCTTTTTCTATTTTTAAAAATTTTCTAATTCTGCATCCAATTGTACCGGGATCTAATTTCCCGATATCCCATTCTTTGTCACCCTCTACTGGCCATGGGAGGCCTTTGCTTTTACCCTAATTACAGATTTAAAATACCCAACAACCCCATTGCTACATAGCCGACTTTGACTTACAGCGACCCCCATGGGCAGAGTAGAACAACTCCATCACGTTTGAGACCATTGAAGCCTTCTACTGTGGCAAAAAGCCTCATCTCTCTCCTGAAAAAGAACGAGTCACGATGCTTACATTGTTTGTTCGATACCGTCGATTTGGTTCTGATGCATGGCAACACTGTGCAGAGCAGAAGGAAACTCCGCCCAGTCCTGTCCCATCTTCTCAGCTCTTCTTGTTTGACCTCATTGCTGCAGCGGCCTGACTTGTTTTCTCTACACCTCTCATTTCCAGGCGCAGCGTCCTCGTTAATCCCTTTTGCTAACTTGCCCACGGTTATGGGACACAAAGTTTTGCCATCTTCACCTCTCAGGAACATTCTGGCTGTATTTCTTCCCAAACAGAGCTGCTTTGTTTTTTTTGGCAGTACTTTCAACATTCTTCGCCAACACCCTATTTCAAATGGATTGGTTCTTCTCTGGTCTTCTTTATTTATGACCTAACTCTCACACGCATGTGGGGCTGCTGAAAAGACTATGGCTTCCGTCAAGTGCACCTTCGTCCTCAAAGTGACAGCCTTGCTTTTCAACCCTTTAGAGAGGGCTGCTGTCATTGATTTACCTATGTAGCTTGATTGTGGATCCAGGGAAGACAAAATCCTTGACAACGTGAATCTTTTCTCTGTTAAGCAGGGTCCAGGTGTGAGGATTTGGGTTTTCTTTAAACTGTAACCCATACTGAAGACTGTTTACTATTTTTGATCTTCATCACCAAATGCTACATGTCTTCCTCACTCTCAGCAGAAAGGGTTGTGTCATACCCATACTGAAGATTAATAAGCCTTCCTTCAATCCTGATGCTGTGTTCCTCATATAATCCAGCTTCTCTGATTATTTACTTCCAAAACAGATTAAATAACCATGGTGAAGGGTACAACCTTTTCAAGATTTTAAACCACTCAGTACTCCCACGTTCTGTCTGCACAACTCCACTTCATCCAGGTACATGGTCCCCACGAGCACAATGAAATGTTCTTGAATTTCCATTTTTCTCAAGGCTAGCAATAGTTTGTCACAGCCCAATACCTTGGCACAGTCAATGGAACACAAGTAAACATCTCTCTGGTATTCTCTGCCTCCAGCCAAGATCCACCTGACATCAGCAACAAAAACCCTTGTTCCACTTCCTCTTCTGATCCAGCCTGAACCTCTGTCAGTGTGCTGTTGGATGACCCTTCAGCAGTATTTTATTTGCATGTGGTAGTACTGATAGTTTTTTTTTCTTTCTTTCAAATCATTTTATTGTGGGATCATATAACTCTTATCACAATCCACCCATCCACCCATTGTATCAAACACATTTGTACATTTGTTGTCATCATCACTATCAAAACATTTTCTTTCTACTTGAGCTTTGGTATCAGCTTCTCATCCCCCCCCCCCAACCCTTGATAATTTATAAATTATTATTATCTTGTCATATCTTATGCTGTCCAATGTCTCCCTTCACCCACTTTTCTGTTGTCTATCTCCCTAGAAGGGGGTTATATATAGATCCTTGTGATAGGTTTCCCCTTTCTTCCCCCGCCTTTACCTTACCCTCCTGGTATCACTACTCTCGTTATTGGTCCTAAGGAGTTAATCTGTCCCAGATTCCCTGTGTTTCTAGCTCTTATCTATACCCGTGTACATCCTCAGGTCTAGCTGGATTTGTAAGGTATAATTAAGATCATGATAGTGGGGGGAGGAAGCAGTAAAGAACTAGATGAAAGTTGTATGTTTCATCGTTGCTATACTGCACCCTGATGGCTTGTCAGTTTTTCCTACCATGTTTTACTTGTGTTGTCAATTTCCTCTGGATAATAATGTATTTTCACAATTGGATGAACCTACAAACTGCTTTAAAAAGTGCACTTGAATTCCATTTTTTTTTTTGTGGGCATTACTGCCTCTGGTGGTCGTGGGTGCTACCCAGCCGCCGCTGGATTTGAACTGCCAAGCCTGAGGGCTGCAGTTCTGCACTCAACCACTTACGCCACTGGGGCTCAGCCCGAATTCCATTTTTCTAGTTTATTTTTAGTAGCTCACCAAAAAACATTCTAAAAATGAGCGCCAACTGAGGATCCAGGGAACAAATGTAATTGTCCAAAATAGCCTACCTAATCCTAAGATACACTTATACTTTTTGGGGGTTTTGCCTGCCTGTGTGCATGTGTTTGTTTGTTTTTTAAGTTTTTTAGGCATCAGTGCCCTCTGGTGGTGGGAGTAGGAGGCCCAGCCTTTGCTCCTGTGAGCTGGAATTGAACCTCCATCTCAGTGGGCCACAGTCCTGCGCACAACCACTATGCCACCGCATATGTTTTAACTAAAGGTTCATAACCTTGAACGCGTTTCAGTGTGGAGCCGGTAAAAACCACCTTATTTCCATCAAACGGATCACTATGAAGTCATTGTATATTTAAAAAGAATGATATACTAGTAGGAATAAATGTTGTATTCCAAAGAATACAAAATAGTGTGTACAACAAGCTGCCATTTTTAAATATATACTCGAACACACATAATTTTGCATTTTCAGATAAACGGACAAGAAATTGATAATTGTCCCCTCTAGAACAGGGCTTTCCACTGCATGCTTCAAAAGTGCTATTTGAATTTTTAAGTGATGTGCATGCACTTTTTTTTCTTTCTTTTTGTAAAAATAAGGATGTGTTACCAGAGGATAATCTTACAGTTAAAAACAAAACAAAAACCAAGTAATCAAATAGAAGTGAAAAAGGAAAAAGCAACCACACAAAACCAAAAAATGAATTCAGTAAAAAACTGTACATCAAGATTTAAACCTCAGTGAGCAATCAACTTCCTCCCTCCTGCTGGATTCCTCCAGCTGGCTCCGCCCCCCGCCCCCCCCGCCGCCCCTCTTCCTGGGCTCTCTTCCTGCCCAGCTATGTATGGACCTGGTTGTTGAGCTCATGGCTGTCCAAGAGTGCCCTCTTCACTTGAGGAAACAAAAGGAAGCCGCATGAGGTGAGATCAGTGAGTTCATTTCTCCCAGGAATTCTGTGGTCTGGAGAGACGCAACTCAAGATTTCCTCTCTGAATAGGAGATGTTTCACAGACCTCACAGCAAAAGCAAACTCTTCCCTGTGACCCACAGGGCAACCAAGATGCTTCCCTTGTCGCCTGTGGCTTTATCTGTCAGATGGAGTTCTACCTTACCGGAGCGGCATTCTTACAAGAGCATTCTGGTGTAATAGCTACACTAATACCTTTTCTGGTATCCCAGAAATCTATCGTGGCAGATACATCATTGTTTGTCAATTTGAGGATTATGAGTGAAGGGGTGGAGTCTAGTCTGTCAATCGGTTCACAGACAATGAGGCTTCTGTGTGGGCCTGGCCTTCTGAGAATTTGGGGAAATCTGGGACTTCCTCCTTGGAGGCAGGAGATACCTCTCTCTGCTCTGATGATTTTCCTTTAGAGACACCACAACTGACAAGACCTATGGAACTACCCTACTGCCCTGAGACAGACAAGCCACATGGCCGCAACCAGACCTCTGAAGCCAGGAAGCTTATACCGCCACTGGATCCAAAGACCTTCTACCCACTGGTTTGTGATTGTCCTGCATTTGGTGTCATTGCATGTGTTTCATGAGTCTGAAGAGGACTTTATAGACCGGTATCGGACATATGGGATAATATCAGACTTATGACCTTGGGCTGGATTGGGCTATTTTCTCAAGGCCCAATTACCCTTTATAAAGAACATATAAAACAAATAAAAAACTATAAATGCACAAATGTGACATGGTACATTAATTCATCTCTAATAAAAATAAACATATACAATGAAGAACATTATTCCCCCATTCTCAATTTGGCAATTCAAAAGCTGCACAGCATCCAATATTTACAGGCATGTGGGAAATTTTGAGAGGTAGAAGTATGCACCTGGAGTGATTTAGCTATATCCAAGGGCACTTAAATGTACACAGCCTATGAGCAGCAGACGCACACAGAAATCCATCCTTCAGGAACACTGAGTCCACAGGAGACCCGGAGTACTTCACAAAGGCCACGGGAACTTTCCCGTGGACGTTGTGACACCCTTTCATGGTATCTCAGAATACAGAAGCGGTGCATTATCCTTGGGTTTGGCTCTATCGCTTTCTAGTTTTGTGATCTTGGCAGATTTCACGATTCTATACTTTGGGTTGTTTCTTCATTTTTATAGCCTTGGTTTCTTCATTTATTGGGCGTGCAAAATAATACGAGTTGCCTAATGGAGTTGGGCTTCCGCCGTTTTTTCTATCAGTCTGTCAAATTGTGGTGGCCTGTGTGTTGCGGAGATGCTGGAAGCCAGGCCACCAGTACTTCCAATACCACGGTTCAGCGAGGCTTCCTGACGAGGAACGACAAAGAAGGTTGTCCACTTTGTGGGATTAGGCGCAGAAAGCCTTATGGACAACAGTGGAGTTTCAGCTGACGTGCCAGAAGATGAACAAGTCAGGCTGAAGGACACTCAAGGAGGACGGTGAGGAGTTTAATGACCTGGGTGGGACATAGTCTTTGGACCTTCACGTGTTAGGGCAGGACTCCCAATGGGGAAAAACCAGCTGCAGACATCCATTAATAACTGGAATGTGCAAAGGACGTTTGAATCTAGGAAGACTGGAAGGTGTCCAACATAAAACAGAACCCATCCCACCGGAGAGCAGTGATGCCCAAAAAACAAAACAAACAAACAAACAAAACAGAGCCCATAAATAAACTAGACATTAGGGAGCCTCTACAGATCTCTTTGAATTCAGGCGATCATGTGGTTTCTCTTGTAAGACGGTGACACGGGATACACATACACCTCACCTGAACCCTGCCTGATTAACATAATGAACAATCTATTCCCAAATGGACCATGGACATAGGACTAGGAGGTGGGATTTACATCACAACACGGAGTATCATTAGAAGGACCATATGATTTAAGTATACACAGTCTGAGTGGTGAATCATTATACACACAGGCACCGAGCCTAAAATATTTAAAGGAATACTCACATTGGGTGCATTTAAATGCATTGTCTCTACCAACACTTATGAGAAGTTTGGGGGCCCTCAGTCAACTCAGTGATCTGTTTGTTTCTCATGGTGTTTCTAGTTCTTTTCTCTCCCCTAGCAATTTAAGTATTAACTCTGGAAAATGAAGACCTACACTGGGGCCCAAAATGTGTGCTTAACAAGTCATCAAAAGGTGGACAGTTCGAACCCAACTAGTGGGACCCTGAAAGAAAAACGCGGCGACCTGTTTCCCTACAACACACACAATCTGGGGGGTGTGGCTATACTCTGACACAGGGTCATCGTGACGCTGAATCTGCCCGAAAGCAACAGGTGGGGATTTGGGCTTTATATTTACGCAAATGAAGTAAAATTTCTAATACCAACCTGGTGCACAAAAGTAATCCTAACAGACTCCCAAACCAAATTTAAAGAGGTTCTAACAGTTGTCACGTCTTATATCTTTTTACCCCCAAGATGAGACAAAATGGAAGACTTGATTTTAACAATGTAAATCATACTTAATTCATTCTCAAATCACTAGGCTTGATATAGCTAAATTTTTTTTAAATAAATCATTTTATCGGGAGCTCATACAACTCCCACCACGATCAATACGTACATCAATTGTACGCAGACCACATTTGCACACTTGTTGTCATCATCACTCTCAAAACTTCCTCCCTCCATCCAGGCCTCCAGTACCAGCTCCCCATATTTACCCTCCCTCCCTCATGAACCCTTAATATTTTACAAATTATTATTTCTTCTCTCCAATGTGTCCCTGCACTCACTTCCCTGTTGTCTGTACCCGAGAGAGGAGGTTCTATGTAAATCACTGAAATTGGTTCTCCCTTTCTATTTCACCAGCCCTCCACCCTCCCAGTATCACTTCTCCCACCACTAGTCCTGAGGGATCATCTATCCTAAATCCCCCATGTTTCCAACTCCAGTGTACATCCCCTGCTCTAGCTGGATTTGTCAGGTAGAATTGGGATCATGATAGTGGATGGGAGGAAGCTTTTGAGAACTAGAGGAAAGCTGCAAATTTCATTATTACTACACTGTACTTTGACTGGCTCATCCCCTCTCTGCAATCAATCTGTAAGGGAATGTCGCTTCAACTGTTGATGGGCTTTAGGTCCCAAATCTGTACTTCCTTTAATAATATCTAATTTTTAGTTCTTGGATGTCTGACACCATATCCCTTCAATATCTCATGGTCACACAGGCTGGTGTGCTTCTTTCATGTGGGCTTTGTGGCTTCAGAGCTAGATGGCCGCTTGTTTACTCAAGCCTTTAAGACCCCAGATGCAGCTTTCTTCACCACATTTGCTTCTGCACATATTTGCCATCAGCAATCATATCAAGAAGGTGAGCACACAACATTATGATTTTTAGTTCTTGAAGCCTGATACCTGATCCCTTTGACACCTCATGGTCCCACAAGCTGGTGTGCTTCTTCCATGTGAGCTTTGTTGCTTCTGAGCTAGATAGCTGCTTGTTTACTTTCAAGTCTTTAAGATCCCAGACACTACAACTTTTGATAGTTGGGCACCATCTAGCTAAATGTTTTAACATCTATGTTTAAAGTCACTGTTTCCTTCAGAACTAGTCAGAAAAATCTTTATTTCAAATATGAAAGAAATAAACAATCTGATTTTCAAAGCTTTTCTTTAAAATTTGACAAAAGTCACATAATAATGTTTTACAATTGCAACAGACATTTTGTCTATTGAAGTGGAAACTTCCCAAATTTACCTGGTGAGTACATAAAACTCATCACTGTGGAGTCGATTCTCATTCACAGGAATCCTCAAGCTGAGAGCAGAACTGCCCGGGGTAGGGGATGGGTGGGGGCTCAGCGTCTCTCATCTTTACAGAGGCAGAAAGTCCCATTTTTCTCCTGGGGAGGAGTGGCTGCAGATCTCGCAGGGAACAGCCCAAATGTAACCCACGGCGCCAGCAGGGCTAAATGATCTCTTTTCTACTTCTGTACTTAAAGCAACAACAACCACGTTTAAAATGCCTTTATTCATAGGGTGAATCCTGGTGTCTTTCCGGTAAAACCACTATCACCCACCACCAACAGAAAACCATGGCCACGCGTCTTCCAATCTGTCAAGTTTATCTAAAAAAATTCATGTCTCTTTTTATATCACGAACTAACATGATATATAGGATGTTAGGGAAATCAATTTATAGACATTATTAAATAATTTGATATATGTCAAACCCCTGTGAAATGGTTAAAATTACAGATGAACATTAGATGTGAGCATATGGCTCATGTAAGACAGTGGGTTTAACAAGAGATGTCTTTGCTTTGAATTCTTGTAGCCAACTTCCTTCTTGGGATTCATTAAATACCTAGTTCCAAATCTTCCAGTTCTTGGAGGAGGGCTTTCTCCTTCTGAATTTTTTCCAACTAGAAAAATATAAAAACAATAGTTATTCAATAGGTAATGAAATCATTCCATGTTTCTGGATCTAAGAAAAAAACATTTCTGATACGTTATCGCATCATTGGTGGCAGGTATTTAAAAAATTGATTGCTCACTCTGAATCCAGGAGGCAAAGACAGCAGCAGTCTTGTTGCATTTGTTGGGGTCCAATAACTGAGGCTAACGCAATGGTTCTTGGCTTGTGGATCATGACCTTTTCACAGGGGTCCCCCGATTCATGCAACAAAATAATTTTATGGTGGGGGCGGTCACCACAATGTGAGGGGCTGTATGAAAGGGTCGTGGCCTAAGGAAGATTAAGAACCCCTGGGCTAAAAAGGCTCTTAAGAAAGGGACAAACAGGGCTGAGCCACCAGGTCAGATAGACGGACAAAAGGGAGTCTTGTCTAATAGAAGATGGTGGCATTAGTACACAGTATAGGGACAAAAGTGTTCCCTTTCCCCGGGACCCACGAAGTTTCTTCCCATTAACCTTTTGGCTTCATGAGTTAAAAACCTCCGAATAGAACTCGGCCTTTGGCTCTCCACTGCTGACAGTGAAAAGGGGAGGGAGGGATGGTGGGGGCTGGCAGTCCAGAAGCACAAGGCAGACACCACAGTACCTGGTTCTTCTCTAGTTGTTTCCCCGTTGCTGCTTGTTCTTTCAGTTGTTCGATTGCTTTCAGCTTCTGTAAACACCAATTGAGGCTTACTTTAGAAGGCGTATTGTCATAACCATAGGAATGCATCACCGGGATAAGGAGACTGAATGACCTTGCATCTCTATCAAGAATGGTCTGAGGAACTATGTGATTGATGTCATTCCTAAAACTCCATTAACTTCTCACTCCATTTTCCATGAACTCTATGAGTTTTATAATTTATATATTTTATATACAAATTCATGTAACATATATACGAATCTCTATTTATTTTTTTATTCACCCCCCTGCGCGCCCCCCCCCCCCCCCGGGGCTGTACAAATCTCTATTTTTTATTTTGGTGGTGTGTGTGTGTGTGTGGGGGGGGGGGTGCGGGCATCACTGCCCTCAGGTGGTGGGAGTAGGAGGCCCAGCCTTTGCTCTGTGGAGCTGGAATCGAACCTCCATCCCAGTGGGTCACAGCCCCGTGCACAACCACTACGCCGCCGGGGCTCAGCCCCGAATCTCTATTTTTCGTAGGTAAAATAAACCCCAAACACGCCCATAAACAAAGAAAAAAACCCCACGGCCTCTGAGTCGATTCCAATTCCTGTAGGATTTTTGAAACCATAAATCCTGGGAGAGCACACAGCCTCATCTTTCTCCTTTGGGAGTGGCTGGTGGGCTGGAAGTACTGACCTTGTGTTTAGTAGCCCTGTCTTTAACCCACTTCACCACCATGGTCCAATACACACAGCAAATTCTCACTTATCGACTTCCTTGTGTCCAGACATTCCTTGTTGATGACGAGGGCGTAAGATTTTTCAGCTACTTTGGCTACGCCTGGCAGTATAGATGGATGAAGCTTGAGGCAGTAGTACTGTTGGCTGTGATGGTTACGGGTCGGGTCGGCTGGGCCACGGTTTTCCAGTTAGGGAATGATGTACTCAAATTGTATGCAATGTGATTTGACAGTAATAGAGACGTGAGATTTAAAAGAGTTTGTGGAGAAATTCTCTTCTCTTCGAATTCCATTTTGCCATAAACTTTCTGAAGTCCTAGCGTAACGATGTGATCATCTCCCGGTTTGCGATCACAGTGACCCCCCGCTAGGTGTACAATGCCCGTTTTTGCACGACACCCGGGTCTTTAGACCCTAATGTGAGCAATGCGCACGCAGTGAAATGTACATGCCAGGGGGGTTCACAGAGGACAGGGAAAACTGGATCAGCAGTTAATGAACATTTCCCAACAGATGTTTTCAAGGCTACATATAGGTATGTGCATGTCGTACCTGGAAGAGGTCTTGGTTTTAAAGGAAACGAGGCACTGCCCTCTGTGATGGCTCTAGGGTAGCGAGTCTCAACCTGTGGATCATGACCCCTTCGGGGACCGAAAGACCCTCTCACAGGGGTCGCCTAATGCACCCTGAATATCAGCTATTTATTTACATGATGATTCATAACAGTAGCAAACTTACAGTGAGGAAGCAGCAACGAAAGTAATGTATGGTTGGGGGTCACCGGCACATGCAGAGCTGTAGGAGAGGGTGGAAGGTTGAGCACCGTGGCTCTCGATAGAAAGGTAGGAAGAGGCAGGCAGGACTGTAAGACTCTATTAACCCCCGGCGTGACTGTCATGTTGGTTACAATTCAATAAATGAATTTTTCAAGTTTGGGATAAATTTCACCCCACTGATGTTATGAGTGCCTAATGAGAGACGAACATGTTCACGTTTCTGTTAAAAGTCAGTCAGAAAGATATCACGTCTGAATCAGAACAAAACTCAGTGTCCTCCTCAAGTTACAGCATTTCGCAGTGAAAACCTAACAACCGTTACATACGAGCCTTATATAACTCTCGTTTACTTCAGAAAAAAAAAAACACCACATCTCACCTTCTTTAGGTTCTTGATTTTTTTGTCCACCTCGGGGTCTCCGGAGACTGATGGAGGGGCAGGGTTTCGTGGTGTGTTCTCGGGAGCAGGAGGAACTGCTAAATCTGGACTCTTGTCACTTCTTGCTTCCTAAAGAAAAAGAAACAAAGTAACACGATTATTTTCTAAAACTCAACCATCATACCTCCGGTGCGAAGTGCAAAAACCAAGCATTTTATTTTATTGCTCATACTACAGAAAGGATCAGAACTGAAGGTCTCATGGAATGTCATGTATTCCCGTGATAGGCATATGACATCAGCTTTAAAAATCCAAAGTATCATGAATTACCCCAAAGATATATACACTTAGATAAAAAGCAAATGTTAGGAGAATGATGAGGGCAGTGAATCTATAGATAAGCTTGAAACACAATGGAGTTATGTATGAATTGTGATAAGGGTTGTATGAGCCCCCAAAGAAAGGATTAAAAAAAAAAGAAAAAGAAAAATGCTATATACCAAAAGATAGAACTTTTGTCATGAGGGATACTGTGCTAGATCTAGAATTTAATCAAGTAAGTAGTAGAACAAAAAATACTAGTTAAAAGTAAAATGACAAATGTAAAGGCCCAAAATGACCTTAGCAGGGTAAGCTAGATTTCTGTACCAACTAACAAGGTTTTAAATATGCCTTTTGAGAACTTAAAGCACTGTTCTATGGTCAAATTTTAAAGATAAGCCTTAAAAGCCAGACAGTATGAATTACATATTTCTCTTCTCTGTAGCAGGGCCAGGCCACCAGAGGGCCCCACGTACCCAGACAAAATAACTCGTTTTGCTTTTATACAAATCTAACTTATCAGTGGTGGTTACTGAACTTGTAATGATCACACCTTGGCCGCCTCCTTAAAGATATATATATTTTTGGCAATGAAACACACTAACTACAATGTGGTTTTTTTTAAGCCCACATGTTAGCAGCATGTGGTTATGTGAGGCATCGCTAGATCTTAAAATGGTTTAGTGCCTACCCAAACACATAAGCAGCCTAGTACTGTCAAAATTCAAGCTATGGATGGTATAGCAATCGGCGGTTAGATTTCTACTCTCTCTCGTCAGAATGTCACGAATGCCACTAGGCCACCACCCACCAGAGTCCCAAGACAGCTCATCCATCACACTATCACCATGAGCCCAAACTAACCCCATTTCTTTATCAACATGATCCTAGATCTGGTTTTACCACTGCATCACCAATGACTTTAGAGTAAAGTGTCCATTTGGATACTTCTGATGTGGAGATGCCCAGAAGAATAATGTCCCACTGTGATATAAGACTGAGGCGACAAAGTAGCTTTGCCACGGTAAGTTGCAGCCTCTAAAGAAGCAAAACCACCTCAGACCCATTAAAAGGGGTTGCAGCCACCGATTTGCAACCCCTGCACAGCACAATGCCTTTGGTCATAAAGGTTAGGACTAGATTCTACCCTCAAACGATATACATGCAATACCACTTAGGAAGGCACAGGCAACCATACAGAATGAAACGACCCAGTCCCCAGGGCCCAGCTTCCTAGCATTTGAAGGCTTACAGGAAAAGCTAACTGGCTTGTTTGCACATCTGTTCTGCATTGAAGAGGTCACATTTCATACCTGTTTCGCAGCTTTTTTAGCCTCGTGCCTCCGTTGGTTTTTAAGGGCTGTTTTTGATAATGGCCTATCACTTCCAGACTGTGGTTTCATGTTCTGAGGTGGTTCTTCCTCGTGCTACGGAAAATAAAAAAAATAAATGATTTTGAAATGGGAGTTCATGCTTTTAAAAAACATACCACTTTTGGTAGCATGGTATCATTTTAGGCATACACTATGTCAACACTTTTTTGTGTGTGTGGCATCACTGCCCTCTGGTGGGAGTGGGAGGCCCAGCCTTGCTCCTGGAGAGCTGCTGCTGGATTTGAACCGCCAACCCAGTGGGCCGCAGTCCCGCACAATGCCACTGGGCTCAGCCTGTTTCAACACTTTCATTGGTCATGATCTACTCCAAGTGTCAGGTTGGATTTAAGAGGCTTCTTCCCACAAACTGACCTTTCAGTTCCCTGAGAGTGGGGAAGCCCACTTCCTTTAGTCTATTCAAATGATGAGCTTTCCTTAGTACCACCACGGCCACAGGAGTCTCAGGAAGTTAGACAACAATGGCTTCTCCTGATGTCTTTTTGGACCTGATGCATGGCGGAAACTTAAGTTTCCTCACCTTTCTTTGTTTGAAAAATGTCTTGTTAGATTTTTTTAAATTGCAAAAACAGAGATTAGGAAATTAGGAAGGAAAAAACTAAAATAGACCATCATCAGCTAAACAGAAAGATACAGGTAATTGACTGATTTTATAAATCTGAGCTTAGCATAATGAAGAGGTCTATAAAAAAGGGGGGACATGTCCTGTTAGGTTTTTAAAGGGCAGACAGTTTTTTCTTTGACCAGATATTTACTTACATAGCCATTTATCAATTATCCTTCACAAGAGAAAGGGAAAATATTAAACAGTGTTTCCAAGTACCTCCAAGGTCGTTTCAGGAAACTTCCAAGAGAGAGCACTACAACGCCTTAGCAGATTAATGTACAGAATCTCTCCACGATGCTCTCCCAGTGTTCGCTGTGCCTTGGAGTGCAAGGCACTCAGCACCAGGAAGCTTCACCAGGACCAGGCCTGAGTAGTCAGCCCTCCAAAGAAAGGCGCAGGGCTCAAACATGCCACATACGGAAGATTAAATGAGAACTCCAGAGCCACCTTATCTTAGCAGCTGTTTGACAGTTGTGAGCATATGCCCAGCTATAAGCAAACTGAATCCATGAACTCATATCGGAAGAACAGACACATTTGGAAGACGGGCATCTTTCACATTCCCATCAGCTAGCATGTTAGGTACTAGTATTTACTGAACATCTGCTTTACACATAAAGATAAAAAATATTCTCTGAACAGTAGACTTTTCTCTATGATCATGCTTTGGCTGAAAGAGGTTCTGCTCATGAGAATGTCTTTAAAAAAAATAGTAAATTGACAGAAAGTTATGCAACGAGAAAGAACAAGTTACAAGCCTGTTCCTCACTTATGAGCGTCATGTGGTCAGTAACAAGACTTTAATTTTAGATTCCCCCCAAAAAAGATGGAAGGAAAAACTCCACATGACCACTGGGGATCATGAACTTTTCTGGCTTTGGTACTCTGTGCACAATTTAAGGATTTCATTCTATTAGTGGATCTTGTTTCTTTGGTATACCAATGGTTATGAACCAGCATTGATGGACAGATTCTAACAGTGGAAGGTTTTCTTGAAAACTACAGAATACTTTTTAAAAGACTCAAATTTTCTACTTATAAAAAATTAATTTAGGGCTGAGCCCCGGTGGCGTAGAGGTTGTGTGCGGGACTGCGGCCCACTGGGACGGAGGTTCAATTCCAGCAGTGGGGCTGGGCCTCCTGCTCCCACCACCGGAGAGTAGTGATGCCAAAAAAAAAAAAAAAAAATTAATTTGGGCTGAGCTCCGGTGGCGTAAGTGGTTGAGTGCGGAACTGCAGCCCGCAGGTTTGGCGGTTCAAATCCAGTGGCGGCTGAGTAGCACCCACGACCACCAGAGGCAGTGATGCCCACAAAAAAAAAAAAAATTTTTCTTTAGGGGTTGAATCCCAACGTCATTTCCCCCTTGCTTCCATGCAACCCTTCTCCTCTGTGACAGTCTCTAAGCTCAGCGTATTTTCTGGCAGTCATTTCTTCAGAGGGCTTTCTGATCAGTTTTGCCTTTCCACTAGGTATGATGATGCTTCTCAGCCTTCCTCACGCCGTGGTGACCCTTTCATACAGTTCATGGGGTGGCGGCCCCCCAACCATAACATTATGTTCGGTGCTATTCCATCACTGTCATTTTGCTACTGTGACGCATCAGGCGACCCCTGAGAAAGGGTCATTTGACCCCACCAAGGGGTCGCGACCCACAGGTTGAGAACCACTACGGTGTAAAAAATGAGCCATTGCAGAAGGTAGAACAAAGACGCTCCCTGCCAACAGGAGCTAAGCAGGAGCGAGGTGGGCGTAAGGTCTCCGTGTGGAGAGAAGGCAGAGAGCAGGGCAGCAGTGGAGCCGAGGCCCTGGGGCAGGAAGCTGGTGTGCAGCGTGAGGTGTTCTCAGGGAGTTTACCAGCAATAAAGGAGCTTTGTGCCCTTGCCGGAGTAGGGCAGAGGCCAAGTGCCCACCTGGCTGAGAGGCCGAGGACCTGCGAGACGGGCTTACCACCGTGGCTGAGAAGAGGCGCTGCGGACGAGAGAGCTGTATCCTTAACATTTTTGACCTGTCAGCTGCTTCCCTAATAAGCCCCATAAGTGTGCGGAATATTATAGATGAGTTTTGGGTGGTCACTGCATCAGACAATCGAACCCCGCGGAGAAGCAGAGCACTGTGGAAGGAGGCTGGTGTCAGAATGAAATGCAGCTGGAGAAGGGCGAACATGGGGCTGGATTCGCCTCCTCTACTGAGGCCAGAGGCGCTCAGCCAGGGCCCTGCACCGTATCTTGACGCACTAATAAAATATTCTTATTAGTGAGCACGTACTTCAATGGCAGTGATTCTGTGTGATCACAGAGCATCAGTGGAAGCAAACACTTAAGAAGTTAATTTTAATAAAGTCTTACCTAATAGTATAATTTTCAAAGTATCAGATAAATTCGTGTTTAAGTCGACTTTTCCAGCCACATTTTTAATGTGCCCTTGATAATGTATAAATTATTATTATTATTTCATGTCTTGACTTCACTGTCTGAAGTCTCCTTTACCTCCTTGTCTGTTGTCCAACCCCCTGGGAAGGGGTTATAGGTCAGTTTTTATGCAGTTCTGATGGCAATAGTAGGTGCCTCAGCTGATATTCGGGTCAGCTTATACTCGAGTATGTACGGTGCCTTCTTTCTAGAGTAACTTCCTCCTCTGTCCCCCTAAACAAAGTTCTTTCAATGACCAGAGAAAAAAACCATACACTAATTCACAAATGCTTCCAGTGCCATCTCCACAGATATAGAAAGCAGGGTGGGTTGAGTTACTTGTTTGTTTGTTTAACCTTAGATAAGGACAAAGAACATAAATGGGGGTTGTCACATATCATGACTAAATAATGCACATAACGAAAATGCTTAAACGGAACATTTCAACAGGAGTCGACCATTGTACTGTGTTCACAGAGGGGCAGGGAGGGCCAGCTGGTTACTCACTCGTGTGTTGGGAATGAGGGCTGTGGGGGCAGCCTAAAAGTGTCTACTCTTTGATAAGGTATCTCAGAACAGCACCAGCTGATACCTGCAGCATGGCCACCTTTCTAATATCAGAGCAACAGTCTTCCCTTACAGCACCATTACAGAAACAGAGGTATTAATAAGCGCTCTCCTCGCAGCGCTCCATAGCTAACATTTTGAGGCAGCGGTTCTCAACTTGTGGGATGCAACCCCCTTGATTCATAACAATAGCAACATGACAGTGCTGAATTAGAAATGAAAATAATTTTATGGTTGAGAGGTCATCACTACATGAGGAGATGTATTAAAGGGTCGCAGTATTAGGAAGGTTGGGAACTACTTTTTTTTTTTTTTTTTAATGGGCCTCACTGCCTTCTGGTGGTGGGAGTAGCAGGCCCAGCCTTGCTGTTGGATTTGAACCTCCAACCCAGTGGGCTATAGTCCCACGCACAACCACTACACCACCGGGGCTCAGCCCTGAGAACTACTGTTTTAAGAGCAAGACTAGGCCCTTTTAAAGAACTAAAATCTGAACCTTCTGGTTTTAGTCTACAATATGAAGTTATACTGTCCCAACATGATCGCTGAAGACAAAGTAGGTGTATTAGCAAATGTGGTGAAGAAAACTGATGGTGCCCGGCTATCAAAAGAGTGAGCACCTGGGGTCTTAAAGGCTTGATGATAAACAAGCAGCCATCTAGCTAAGAAGCAAGAAAACCCACATGGAAGAGCACACTAGCCAGTGTGATCATGAGGTGTGAAAGGTTCAGTTATCAAATACCCAGAACAAAAATCTTATCATTGTGAATGAGGGGGAGTGTGGAGTGGGGACTCAAAGCCCATCTGTAGGCAACTGGACATTCCCTTACAGAAGCGTGAAGGGTTGTGGGGAGAAGATGAGCCAGTCAGAGTACAGTACAGCACCAATAAAATATACAACTTTCCTCTAATTCTTTAATGCACCACCGCCCCCATCATGATCCCCATTCTGCCTTTCAAATCCAGGTAGGCCAGAGGTTGTACACTGGTACATACAAGAGCTGGAAATATAGGGAATCCAGGACAGATAAATACCTCAGGACCAAAAATGAGAGTAGCCATACCAGGAGAGTAAAGGTAAGAAGGTGGGGAAAAAAGGGGGAACCGATCACAAGGATCTATGTATAACCCCCTTCCGGGGGGGATGGACATGAGAAAAGTGGGTGAAGGGAGATGATGGTCAGTGTAAGACATGACAAAATAATAAAAATTTATAAATTATTAAGGATTTGTGAGGAAGGGAGGGTGGGGGAGGAAGGGTTAAAAAAATGAGAAACTGATACCAAGGGCTCAAGTAGAAAGCAAATGTTTCAAGAATGATGATGGCAACAAATGTACAAATGTGCTTGATAAAATGGATGGATGGATGGCTTGTGATAAAAGTTGTGGGAACACCCAATAAAATTATTTTTTTAATTATGGACAAATGGAGGGAAAGGTAATAAGAATTTTCCCCAAACTCTTACAAGCAGGGAATTGATAGCCTAAGGGCTATACATGTTTTGACTAATAGAGTATTTTAAAAATCTAGAGATTTCGGATTCAGTGATCAGAGTGGTTTGGTCTTGAAGAATCAAAAGATTTGGGTGTTCCGGCCCTTACATCCCCCTTGACAGCAATCCTGTGAGGTTGCTACCCTTTTGCTGGAGCCTAAGTTCTCCTCTTCACCAGGCATTCTGTGTTAGGCACACTGCTGGCGCTACCTGACAGCACCTTCTGGGTCCTGCTGGGACAGCGCACTAGCGTTTCCACAGTTTTGAAAATGTGAAGTGCCTTCAGTTAACTACCTTTTCATCCTAACACTAAGCTGGTCATTATCTTCAACCGTGGGTCCTAGAAGATTTGTGGCCCTCCGTTGATATTCCATAGCCAAGTATTACGTAACTCAAGAAAACACGTACTCACTCACTCACTCACTCAGTCACTCACACACGCGAAGAGAACTTCACACATGGAAAACCCTTCCTTTTCTTCTGAAGTATGGAAACTTTCACTTACCAGTTTAGAACTGGTGACGGGTTTATTTCTCAAAGCTGGGGGCCTGTAAGCTGTGGCCACTTTGGGTTCCTCACTGGGCACTTCGCTGGGGACTGCTTGGTAAAGTATTGCCTTTGCTGGAAATATCCCGTCCAAAAATGGCTGCCAAGAAACCTGCCATATTTCCGCACTGGATGGCACGTCATACTTGTGCAAGACAGAGCCGGTGTAATGCCAGACCTTGTAGCCGTTGTTGACTCGCAGCCGGGGGGCACAGGTGGCCGTCAGGATGTGCTCGCCGTCGGCGCACCAGGCAAAGTACGTCGAGTCAGAGGCCACTGGCTTAGAAATGAGCTTGTAGTTTTTAACATCCCACACCTCCATCTGTCCTCGCAGGTTCCCAAATCCAGCCAGCACTAAGATCTGTCCCTGAGGGCTATAGTAAGCAGCATTCCGGGGGCCCGTTCCAAAGTCAAACACCGGATCACATTTCAGGTTGAAAATTGTTGCTTTGGCAGGCATAAAACCATACACAGCACAGAACTCAGTAGAACTAGAATTCCACACTACATCATAAATGGGGCCGTTTTTCGCTAGGAAAAAAAAATGAAATACAAGTTAGCAATAAATGATACAAATACAATTTTTTTTTTTTTAGGCATCCCTGCCCTCTGGTGGTGGGAGTAGGAGGCCCAGCCTTTGCTCCTGAGCGGGAATTGAACCTCCATCCCAGTGGGCCACAGTCGCACGCACAACCACTACGCCACAGGGCTCAGCCCCAAATACAATTTTTAACACAAGTTATAAATACAGCACACTCAAACAAGTCCAACAGTAAGAAAGTAAAACAGTTCAAAATGCTACCATTAAAGTATTCTTACATGGGCTGAGCCCTGATGGCATAAGTGGTTGAGTGTGGGACTGTGGTCCGTAGGTTTGGCGGTTCAAATCCAGCAGCTGCTCTCCAGGAGCAAGGCTGGGTAGCTCCCACAACCACCAGAGGGCAGTGATGCCCCCCAAAAACAAACAAACAAACAAAAATATTCTTACATGACATATACAGTTATTTAATGACTGATTCTAATTTTTTTAAAAAACAGTTTGGCAATGTGAGCTCAGAGAAGCAGAGGTTATTAAGAAAAAATTAGTTTTTATTGGAAGTGATATTTGCACATTATAATAAAAACACCACCTCTATTTAAAAAAAGTCACTCTACCCAAGGAAAATTCTGTTATACTTCTTGTTTACTTTTTAGTTTTATTGCTGAAACAAAGTATCTCTCTTAAACAAATACAACAGAAAAAATTCTAGACTGCTTGCTATGTTTGTCTCCTTTATTCTTTTTCATTTTTGGGGGGGGGAAATCACTGCCCTCTGGTGGTCGTGGGAGCTACCCAGCCTTGCTGCTGCTGGATTTGAACTGCCAAGCCAGTGGGTCGCAGTCCCGCACTCAGCCGCTATGCCACCAGGGCTCAGTATCCTTTCTTATTTTCCAATTCCATGACAAAACTTGCTGCACTCTCCACAGCTAGTGTACATAATTATACTGTATAGATGGAACTGCGAGGTTACAGAGTATGATTTATTTCAGGATATGCCATCAAGACACCCTCCAGAGAAACTGTGCAGTTTACACCTTCCTAGTTTTCAGAGAACACAGGTTTCCTCTCACTCTGACCCACACTTCTTGTCATTTTATGCTTGCCAACTATGAGATAAAAAAATTCCAGATTTTCCCCCTTCTTTTTCTTTAATTACTCTATAAACTGAGCACTTGGCAATAGAAGCATGTTCTTTTCTTAGGAACTGATTTTTATTGACTACTCTTATAGTCCTGATTACTCTTTCTTGGGATTGGTCTTTTATTTCATTAACTTGATATATTAAGAAAAGTTGTCCTTTCTCTTACTATCCTCCCTTTTCAGTGTACTTAACTAACGGACTCATTTTTTTCCCCTCAGAATAGAAATTTAAAATTTTAATATTTTCTTACTTTTAATGCTTTCCCATTACTTCTGTGTCTTCTATCTCACTTAGTTTTTTTTCCTACTCTTTGATGAAAAAAAAAAACTTCCATTTTTTTCTTCTTGTCCAATTATGGTGTTGAAGTGTAGGTTTTCGGCCTATTTGCTATCTCGAGAAGAGAGAGATGCCGATTTTGGGATCCAAATGAGAAGCGGCCAGCTGCCCACAGGGCACATTCTCAAGGATCACCGCTGCCCTACTGATTGCGAGGCTGACTTTACCACAGGGCACCATCTGGAACAGCATGCACCGCTTTCGGAACTGGGTGTGGTTTCCCTGATTTAACTGGGTACCCCCAAGTCTAAATCAAGCTACCTTGGTAATAATAATTTTAACATGCGCATAGAGCCACTAAGGGTTGGAAAGTTTCGGGTTTCTGTTTGGTAGCTCCAGAATCCCCCAAACTGGGATTTTTGCAAGTTTCCACAATTCTCTTGCTGGTTTCAATATCAGTTTTAGAACCAGCACATTATATATTTTTTTTAAAGAGAGATTTTCGTTGCCATGCTGATTTTTAGATTAGCATGGAAAGAGAGGATGTCTTTCTAGGGTTTTTAAGTAAAGGACACGGCTTGCCCCTTAGGAAAGCTTTCCTTTCACTGGTAGGTCCTATGTATTTCTTGTGTTTGCTGTTATATGTTCTGGATTGAATTGTGCCTCCCCCAAATAAGCAATGTAAATCCTTGCCTCCTGAACTATTGGTTACACTTCCATGTAGATTGTTCTTTGTTATGCTAAAAGACATATAGAGTATCAGGTAGGAACAGAGAAGTCAGCAGAGATGGGGTGAGACGGATGCCAATGCATAAGAATCTCACTGAGGAGCAGAACTTCTAGCCTCTTCAGCAATGAGAAAACCAATGTCATTTATTATTTGGGGGCGGATTTCCTTTGTGAACCGGTTCACTGACTAGGTCTTTCAGAAGGTTAAGTTAACAGTAGGAAGGGCGTCTTACATGTTTTGTTTCTGGTTTCAAGGAGAACATACATTTTTAACTTATTTTTATACAGTCAAGTTAAAGTAAATTAGGGCCACACTAGAATCTTTTACATTTTAATTTAGCTCATCCATACAAGTGAAGCTGTACCATTCCCATATTATCCTGAAGCTCCAAGGCAGTGCTAAGCTCTGTACTGTAGCCTGCTGTCCTAAGTTAGAGAAAGCCTGAGAGCGCTCACGAGCAAACACTTCATTGCTCTGAGTCTATTGCAACTCCCAGCGAAACTGCAGGAGAGAGTAAAACTGGTCCTTGGGGGTTCTGAGCCTTTACACCCTTACAGGAGCAGACAGCCTCGTCTTCCTCCCCTAGAACGGCGGGCGGGTTTTGAAGCCGCTTCCCATGCGGCTAACAACTCCACACACCGCCCGCTATGCGACCAGGACTCCTCATGTAATGGAATCACCTGACTCAACATGACATAGCATGACTCAGTGACCTCACTGGGCTCTGTCAAAACAAATTACGTTTACAGATGATATCGAGTTCCTTATTTAAGAGCACTTTTATCTTACAGGTCACTTAAATAGGTGCATTCAATCACTCAACGAAGCAGGTCCATTGATACTGTCTTCATGGAGCAGTCGTGGATGTGGCTGTTGTTTTTATCCAGGGAAGCTGGCTGGAATACTTACGTAATTGCACAACAGCACTTTCTCCATTCGTCGCGATATAGTGCAGTGTCTGTTCCCCATAGTAGGACGCTCCTGTCTTGTCAACCTCTGTGCTAGCGATGACCAACACAGCACTGGCTAGAAGAGTAAAACTCTGTGTTAGACTTACAGCACAAGTTAACCTAGACGTGATTTAAGAGAAACATTAAAAACATACTGGCCCATCTGGATTTCCATTGGCTCAGAAGCACAGACACTCTTTGACCCTCTTCCAGACCCAGCAGAATTTAAGTCCACATTGACCCTAACCAAAAGGAGGAGCAAAATATATCTTTTCATACCTTTTTTGTTCCACAGCATTGTAACCTTATCAGCCTTAAAGAAACTTTTGTTGGCTAAAGCAGCATGAGGTCCACCAAAGTTGGGGTACTGATATAGTCTAACAAATGAAGGTGCACCCTTACTTCCTGGGACATAGACAGCCACCTAAGGGACACACAGAGAAATAAAATCTTCCAGCAGGAAGAGCTTAATTTCATAGCATTCCTCATGAGCAAACAAAAACAGAGCAATTACCTTGTATGGTTGGGGTCCAGGTGACAGCACAAAATCACTAATTTTTTGCAAATGCAGTTTATTTGCAATTGTATCTAAAAAAAAAAGAGAAAAGGATGCACTGTACCTATCAACAGTAACACAGCTACACATGGTACTGCTCAGGGTACAGGTGAGACGGGGAACAAACAATAACTGCGATGGATTTAAACTGAGCAGATGTGTCTACATTATGAGCTCAAATGCTAATCTTGTACAACCAAGGCCACTAGAGAAACATTAAATTAAAACCAATTGCTGCATATACAAATAGGAGTCCTGCGAATGCTGTTGGGTCAACGCTGAAGTGGTACCTGCAGGTTGGTGATTCAAGTCCACCAGATGCTCGGTGGGAGAAAGGTGGTGTTATTTGTGTCCGTACAGGCCTGCAGCCCAGGAAACCCTCTCTAGGGTCTCGATGAGCCAGAATAAACTCAGTGGCAGCCGGCTTGGGTCTGTTTCTGTACAAATAAACTGCTATGCAAGCAAAGAGTGGTAGGGGAAATGTCTTCTTATATTGTACCCTTTCCCTCACCAAAAATAAACCTAAAGCTGTCAACTCTAGATCCAGCGAGAAAATTACAAGGGACAGGCAAACGTGCTGGCTCACAGAACGGGATCCCAAAAGCAACAAAATGAAATTCCCTGCTACTGCGTCACGGCCAACGCACAGCGACCCCTCTTGGCGGTCTGGAATTTTGAACTGCTGATCTTGTAGTTAGCAGCCCAGCACGTAACCACTACGCCACTGGGACTCGCTCCCTCGGGATACAACCCTTAGTTTACACAGGACAATATAAAAGGCAACCAACGTCATTTCTTAAATAATCAAACTGCAAGTGGGTGCTGGGACTGGAGAGGTGACGATATCTAAAAGAAACTTAAAAGATAAATCAAGAGAGAAAAATGTTCAGGACCTTATTAGATCCTGAGTTAAAATTTTAAAAAGCCATTGCCATTATTAGAAATTTGAACAGTGACCAGGATTTTAATATGAACAATGACCACATCTGTTATTTAAACACAAGAGAATAATCTGTGATAATGGTATACAGCTAAATTTCCAAAAGCAAGAGCTCCCATCTTCAGGGATCTAAACTCTTGCAGAGTCAAGTGACATGCTGGGTAGGACTTGTTTCCGCATGAGAAGAAGGGCTAAGTGGAACGCGCGGGTACAGCAGGCTTGATCACAGGCAAATGGTGTTAGGATCAGGTCGGTTTCTTATGTTTGAAATCCTCCACGTACAGGAAAACAAGTTTAATTTTAAAAACTTCAACACTGTTCGCAACAGAATGAATGTCAAGAGGACAACGGAACATGTAAAAAGCATTCCCACGCATGAGGTTCGTGGCCATCGTCACGCAGTGAGACATGGAAGGGGCCCCGGATGACACAGTGGTCACACACGGGAGCGCCCAAGTGCAAGGTCAGTGGTGAGGAAAGACCAGCCACGCCGAGAGAGAAGGACAGGGCTTTTTACCCTGTCAACCATGACGAGTCCCCGAGATACTCGGGCAGTTCCACCCTGTCCTACAGGCTTGTGATGGGTCGGCCACACTTCAATGGCAGCAAGATGGAGGAAGCATGAGAATGAACTAATACACGCAATCAGGGACTGACAAGGTAACACTACTTAGAAGAATCCTGTGATGCTACGTAAGGTTAATATAACAATATACACGCATAAGAAACGATAAAAATGACTCCACAAATCTTTCCATACTGAAATCGTTGTTTTCAAAGAAGTGAACTTCATTGTTAACATTTCTGGCACAAATAACTTCGTCTTCTGACCAGGATGGGCACCTGAAAAGGAAGCATATAAGAACATTTTAATACAGGCTGTAATATCACATTTCAGTGGGTCTACGTATTGTGCTATGAATGAAAAGTACTGATAAATCTAATGTTAAGGCTATCACCAATAATAGTCTTAGTTGGTGTGTGGGTAACAGAAAAATATTGTGTCTGTCCATTCAAGTATTAAGTAAAAGAAACAATTAAAAAAAAGCCATTAGCCTAAACGATCATTCCACATCCAGTAAATATTCTTAAAGAATCAGCTTTTGGTCTGGCCATTATTTTCAAGATTATTATCAGAGAAAGAAACTATACAATGATAATTAAAGTGTAACATTTTATTCATAATAAAATTTAAATAACTTATCTACCAATTTTGCATCTTTTTCTGGATGAAAGATTTCAAACACGTTCCAGTTTTCAAGTCATAAAGCTGTAGATTGGGTGCCCCTGCTGTGCCATCTTTTGAAGCTGTAATAAAAACATGTTTTTGTTGTTGCAGTAGTTGTTTCCTAACACCTGTAAAAAAGGTCTCACTCCTAGAAAAAATTTGAGCAGGATTATAAAAATCAGGTAAAAGGGTTGCTTTAAATCAACTTCTCCCTTTATGTAAGCATCCACTACTCAAAGCTAGCCAGCTGGTGATCACAAAGGTCCAGTTCCTCTCAAAGGTCGAGTTCACGATTACAGACTTGAGGAGTACTTGAGGGACTGCTTACGTTTAACATGGTTTGCAGGCGAGTGGATAAATGTCTTTCTATAGCTTATCGTGAAAGATTGTGTCTTAAAAGTCAGCCCCCCAAAGTCAAAGTGCTAAAAAAAATCATTCATGAATCTCTATGTCCTCTTATCAATATGAACAAATAAAATCCATCAGAAACCATGTCTCCTCAGAATAACCAAGGATTTTACCCTATATCAATTGAACTAGTATCATAGTCAATTTGCATGGGAATATCTATACCAGCAGAAAATGTTTCTTAAAAATAAGGTTATACTAGTTCTCAATATTTCATTATTCATTTTTGAAGCACAGCTACATAAAATAAAATTTAATTATTCATACATGCAAAATTCTTTTACAAATATTTAAACATGAAACTGTATGGTATGAGATTTATCTGTCAATAAAACTGTTATAAGAAACCAAAACATGTATGCACACATACAAAAAAAATCACCCCAAATTCCAGTTGATATGTTACTAGGTTTTCATCATGTGTTGTTAAAAAAGGCACATTTCCTACCTTTTGTTGTGCCACACACATCTCTTAAGATGTTCTATTACACTTTGTCCTTCATTCACAGTGATTATTTAAAACACTTATTTTTAAAATTTCATTGTTTGGGGTCATTAGAGACCTTCTTATCTACTTGTAATTCTTTTCCAGTTTCCCCTTGAGGTTTCCCTTTTCCTCTATTGCACAATGGCTCTTTTCACTAATGTATTATAAGGCTCACGGCTGATTAAAGAGGCTTACAGACAGCAATTGCAATCACACAGGCTTGCTATAAAGCTGCAAAACTCATTCGTTTTTTCAGTGAAGCTAATTGGCCCTGTCAGAATATTTTTTACAATAGCAAAATACTTACTAGTGTACGGCTGCCACGTTGCCAAGACAGTGTTTTTGGGGGAGAACTCAAGGCAAACTGTCTTTGGGAGGTCGAAGGTGTGCAGCAGTCTCTTGTTAGTGACACTGATAATATTTACTCTGGTTTCAAAAGAAATTACTTCAGCAGCGAAATACACTGTTTTATAACAGACAACAGAAATCAAAACATTCATACTTCTTTCCCAATACAAACTACTGCAAAGTGCTCATTTTTTACAAAACCCAGTTTTCATGAAAACACCCATGAAGTGACTCGGAGAAGGGTGGGTGGAAAAGGACTGGGCAGTTCTGAGTGAGGGCAGTGGCAGCAGCTGGGACACGTCTGCTCTTCACAGACAAGGACACTTGGATCAGATGCCCTCTGCCAACAAGGAGACTTTATAGACATCGTTAATTTAACGCTCACACTAGGGTTACACGATAGGTATGGGGCTAATAAAAAAATAATGGTATAAAACCAGACAGATTCATTAAAAAAAAAAATCACAATGTGAAACTAATATTTTTGACATATCCTCCATCTGAATCGACACACGTCTCCATCTGTTTCCATCTCTATAACCCTTCCTGCGAACCCTCGTGCATTGGGCTGCTTGACCATAATCAACATTTCAAAACCACCAGCTGGTCTGTGGGAAAGAGAGGGCTTTCCTCACCTGTAAGGAGCTAATGGCCTTGGAACTGACTTAAGAGCAGTGAGTTTGGCTTCAGTTCTGAAATCCTGTTATGTCCCCACCTCGAAAGGCCGTAGCCAGCAATGAAGAAACGGAAGAATTGTACCACCAGTCTGAAGGTGATCAGCCATGCTGTCAAGACGCATCGATAATTACTGGTGATTGGAATGCAAGCCTTGGGAGCAAGAAGAAGGAACAGCGGCTGGAAAATATGGCCTTGGTCATAGTAACAAAGATGGAGATCGACTCAACGGGACGACGCGAGGGACAAGCTCAGCATCATGAGCCAAAACAAGGCCTTCGATGCTCCGGAGTAGCCCGTCAACTGCTCGGGTTAAACCTGATGACAACGGGAAAAACCCAGGAGAGCCATAAGGCTTTCTAGTTCAGTAAAGTTACAATCTCAGAAGGTCTACCGTCTTCTATAAGGTCCTGGAGTCCACATCGACTCAACAGCAGTGAGTTGTGTGCGTTTTTTTTTTAATGAGTCAAAAAACAACTTTGCATAGATTCCACCTGAATTTTGAGGGTATTTCAGGGACGAATGTGATACATTGAACACTACTGACCAAAAACCAGACACCAAGAGTATCATACATGAAAAAAGCATAACGTCATTGTCATTAAAGAAAAGACCAAACTGGATGTCAGAAGAGAGCCTGAAGCTTGCTGCTGAAAACAGAGTGGCTAGAGAAAATCAGAGAAATAATGAAGTTAAAGAACCAAAGGACAGAGAATTTCAACAGGAAGTGGAGAAAACAAAGCAGAATACGCTTATGAAACGTGCAAAGACCTGGAGTTAGGAAGTCAAAAGGGAAGAACAAGTTCAGCCTTACCTCAAGCTGAAAGATCTGAGGGAGAAGCTGACGCAATATTAAAGGATTCTAAACAGTGAATGATGCAGGAAATATCGGAGGTTGGAAGAAACAGTCATGCTTTTAAAAGCAATTGATGAATGTTCAACCATTTCAAGAGGCAATCTTTTCAGAACCTCTAGCTGGAAAGCTTGATGAACAGTCTGACCTACCTGGTAGAATGAGCTCGTAATGCACTACAAGTCAACATTTTTGTCATTTCAGGAAGTTGACGGACATCCAGAATGAGGCTTGTCATCCATCGACATTTGACCTTTTTTGAAATAAGAAAACTACTTGAACACTCTTGCTTTCCCCACAGCATTGTCCTTGTAAGCTGTGTTCAACATCACAACAGTTTCTACGGCATTTTCCCCAAGCAGGAAACAAAATTTCACAGCCGCACGCTGTTCTCTTAAATCAGCCATTACAAAAAACTAAGTTCAAGGAAGCTGCTTTTATGAAAAAATTCACTGTGATCAGAGAACCTTCCCAGGCGACACCACTGGGTGCACTCAATTATGCTGGCCTAGCGGGAAAAACGCGTACTAAGAAAGCTCTGGCCAGTGGAGCTTTTTCCCGTTATGGGGGAGGTAGCCCCTCACATATGAAGACTGCAGCATGAGGACCGGAGGAAGGCTCACCAACAACTTGAGACATGCTTACTGAAAAGTACAGAAGACCTGAAGTACTTACTGAAGATGGTTAAAGAATACAATGTTCAGCACGGACTCAATGGAAAGTAAACAGAGACCAGTAGGTAACATGTTAAGTGGAAGCAGCAGAAATCAAGCAATGTATCCCAGTAGCCAAATCTGCTGCACAAGACTTCTTTAAATGTCAAAGAGCAAGGAAGCCCCGGAGGTGTGCCGGATTCAACCCCTGGTATTGTCAGCCCCTCTCATATGCATGCGAATGATGGGCCAAAAGAGAGACTGGGGCAGGAGGGGCAAAAATGAGGAGCTGATAGCAAGGGCTCAAGCAGAAAGCAAATGTATCAAGAATGATGAGGGCAACAAAGGTACAAATGTGCTTGATATACAATGGATGGAGGAATGGATGGATGGTGATAAGAGTTGTATGAGGCCCCAATAGAATGATTAAGAAAAAGAAGAAGAGACACTGGAGATTTGATGCACTGAATTTTGGTGCTGGCAAAGAACGTAGAAAGTAGCCAGAAAAACAAACAAACAAATCTGTGTTGGAGGAAGTATAGCCCGAACAATCTTTAATAGGTGAGATTTCTTACTAACGATCAGGAGCTGCAACAATGGGCTCAAACAGGACAATGGAGGCCGGTGTAGGACCGGCAGTGCTTCCTTGTCGTACACAAGGTTGCTACCACACGGTGCCAATTCAATAGCACTGAACAGCCACCAGCCTCCTGATTAACTCTGTGCTGTTCTTCTAACACTATGTTACAGCAGGTTTGGCCAGAATTGAGAAACTCAAATATTGTTCCTTTTAAATGTTCTTTGAATCTGGGCCACAAAAAGAACTACTAGGGTTGTAGGGTAAGGCGTCCCATGAAGTTCTTGTAGGACAGTCCTTGCTACCCTTAAAGAGTGAGCAGGAAACCAGATTATGGCTGATTTAGTTAAAACTAACATCATTTGACTCCCCTTTGTTCTAGTTTTTATTAATTTCTACTTTATTTTCAATTGAGAGTATCTTGTTATATTGTTGTCATGTTTGGGTTTCTTTTTTTTTTTTGGGGGGGGGTATGATTTTCTGTAAATGCAATCCAGGATAGAGGTAAATCTACAAAAACACTAAGTGGACTAATGATTTCCTCAAGGGGTTGGGCAGGAGAGGCTGAAGAAAAATGGGGATATCATCACAGTGAGTACAAGAAAGAAGAACATTATAAAATTGATTGTGGTAAGGACAGTACAACTCTTTTTAATATGATAGAACTATTGATTTGTATGACAAGTGGACTATTTGCCAATAAAACGTGTTAGGTTTTTTTTTAAATGAACAAGCAGATATTGTCATGAAGGAGAAAATTTCTTGACATAACTTCCCTGGTCTTTTTTTCACACCAACAAGCTTGCTGTTTTCTAAAAACTTCTTAATAAGCTCCCAGGAGTGTCCTTTCAGAAAGTCAATCAAGGTGACCCCTGGGGAATTCTATGAAACAGTTGTCATCACATTCTGAACTGACCTGGTCTTGAATTTAACCGCAGAAGCAAAACTTATCAGAAAGCACTGCCTGCCATCCATGAATCTTCTTTGGAAAGCCTCCCAACAAGATGAAGGACTGACAGAACCTGTCTCCAGCCATGCGCTGAGCACAGACATGCATTTAAATAGACTTTCCCTGAGGTCAACCTGTGAATCTGTGAACTAAAAGCCTAGTAAACACTGGAACCAAACTCATTGCCATCAAGTTGATTCCTATTCGGAGTGGCCTTCAGGAATGATCCCTGAGGAGGGTTCAGCATGAGGTGCCACAGCTGCTCCGTGGCCAGACTGATGTGGCAGTCTATTCTGCCACCATACGCCCCATGCCTGGGAGCAGATTCCCACTCATCGTGACCCCAGGGGTGCAGCAGGACTTTCTCCTACGTTCTCAAGGCTATCACCCTTCCTGCAGCACAGCAGCTGGTAGGTTCAACTGCCAGCGTTTTACCGAGTCACGGTGCCCCCGAGCTCATCTCTGTGAAGCTTAGTAGCCCAGGAAAATGCTTGGCAGTGCTACTCTGTCCTGTAGGGTTGCAATCAATCAGAACTGAGTCAGTGGTAATACGTTTGTTTGTTTGTTTGTTTAATGATAGAGATTGTGAAACAGAGACTTAGAAATGTTACATTTGTCTAAGATGATAATATTAGCAAATTGCCCTCTTTGGCTTAAAAGAAAGTAACCATCTAATTCAATAGATTGTTTAAGTCACTCTTGTATTTAAGAAAGTAGCAAAATCACTACATATTGTTTAAACAGACACTTTTGACCTTTTATACAACTCACTGTAAGCTACATGCTTTATGACTACATAAAACTTTGTTTTTTGTTGTGTTGCTAACAAGCTCTCCTGCAATGGTTCTAAACCTGGGGATCATGACCTCTTTAGGGGTCGAATGGCCCTTTCACCAGGATCACCCAATTCATAACGGTAGCAAAATTATAGATGAAGTAACAATGAAAACAATTTTTTAGCTGGGGGTCACCACACATGAGGAACTGTATTAAAGGGTCGTGGCATTAGGAAGGTCGAGAACCATTGCTCTAATAGTTACTCCTAAGTTTAATGAAAGGTATTTATTTTTATAACACACACAAGTTTAATAGGTGTAAATCAGTTATAGTTTCTCCCCAAAGACAGCAATTAATGTACATTTCACTCACATGTCCTCTAAATAATATGTACCTATGTGGTCATCAAAGAAATATATGCCAAAGTCAAGTACGGAAAGAAATATCTACTAAAATGATGAACACAGCATATGGGGATATATTTAAAAGATCCCAAGCCAAGTCAAAAGAAAAGGTAAGTATGGGTATGAATGAAATGTCACTGCTAAAAATAATTGACTAAGTGAAATTACTTAGACAAGTTAAACTATGTAAATAAGAGATACTTCAAAAGATTACAAACAATAAAAAGAAATATGATATATTACATGAAAGCTGGGATCAACACTTGTCTGTTTGGACTGCACAGAAACCCCAATAGGATTACTGGGTTCAATACATTTAATAAATGTATATTTCTTTTTTTTTTGGTTTTTGGGCATCACAGCTCTCTGGTGGTGGGAGTAGGAGGCCCAGCCCCACTGCAGGTATTGAACCTCCGTCCCAGTGGGCCGCAGTCCCATGCACAACCACTACGCCACCGGGGCTCAGCCCATAAATGTATATTTCAATAACGACTTTTTTTCATTATTAAAGTATACTCTGAAAACCATAGTTATAAAATTAGAATCAAATAATTGAATACATTCTTTTTAAGTTAATTTTAAAGAAATCATATGTTTCATCCAAACTGCTCTGATGCTAAAAGACTTCACATGATGTGTAGAGAAGTACAATTAAAAAGGACTTTTCGGGCTGATCCCCGGTGGCATAGTAGTTGTGCGCGGGACTGCGGCCCACTGGGACGGAGGTTCAATTCCAGCAGTGGGGCTGGGCCTCCTACTCCACCACCGGAGAGCAGTGATGCCCCCCCAAAAAACAAAACAAAACAAAAAGGACTTTTCAAACTAATATATATTGTTCCTCTGTTGAAAAATCTTGCCATGTTTTATCTGGTTAAAAAACAACAGTAATCAAAGTCATTTTAAACCCAGCAGCAAATATTGGAGCATTTTCTTAGTTTTGTGAACTGAAATCTTATAGAGTCACTCTGAAAAGCTAAAAAGGGCTGAACTTTTTCTTTCGGCAAAATCTCAAGCACTAACAAAACATTAGTTTTGCAACATGAGTTTTCTGTGATAGCGAGTATTGGGGTCCTGGTGGCATCATGGATACTGTACCAAGTGCTGCTGGGCACAGGATCAGTGGGTGGAAACCACTTTTTCCCTGGGGAGAAAGAGGGAGCTTTCTACTCTCATAAAAGTTACGAGTTTTACCCCGTCCAAACGGGGTTGCTGTGAGTCAGTATTGACTCCATGGCAGTGAGTTGGGCTTTTTTAAAAAAAGAATATACTAAATATCCTTTTGAATCATTTATCATGAGGTGCTGTACATCTATAGCCACTAGTAGTAGCTCCAATCTAGTTCGTTAGCAATGACGATCAAAATTCCTAAAGCGGAGGTAAACAAAGAGAATTACTTCAGAATCAGTACAGAAGTTAAAAAACTCTAAAAAGTAACAGGGCACTGTTTAACATAATCTTTCAATTTGTTCATAGAAACAAGAAAAGCTTAGTAACTTCCCTTTGTTCTAGATACCTTAAGTCTTAGTGGAGCAACAGAAACTAATGCGCCCTCCCCCAAAAAAGACCCCAAAAACCAATGTCGGAGGCATTCTATGGACTTTGCACTATAACTACACCGTGATAGCACAAGACAGTCTTTATTAATGATATTCAAATACACATTATTCAAATGTCAGTATTTTATACCCATCAGATAATCACAATCAATATAACATTGTATCGTTGAACACTCACTTTTCTCCATTGCCCCAGGCAAACAAGGTCCCATCTTTACTAAAGGTATAGACTTTACAGTTTTTACCGGATTCCCTGAAAATGATAAAAAAAAAAAAGTTTAAATTAATAAGCATTAATACTGCCCCTTCCCACAAATTATAATATTCACAATCTTACCACAAAGAGTTTCCATAAACTAAAAAGAACCTCCCCCCACCAATGCCTTACTGCTATTCTTGGGAGCCCTCCATTCAGTCTCGGCCCACCAAGATCCTACACACAGAGGGAAACGGCCCATTCCCTGCCTTCCTCAATGCTTGGTCTGTCAAAAGACGGAACCACTCAGAAGGCAGTGTTCACATCCACTTTGTAAAGGAGCTGCAAACTAATGTCCTACCAGCAGACCCGTCTGAAGACAGACACAGAAAACCTGACAGGGAGTGTCAACGTGTCACCCGCTGAGCTGGAGAGGACGGAAGGATTTCAGCAAGGCAGGGCACAGGACCACCTGGATGGCAAAATAATAATGGGAAGAGTACCTTCACAGGGACAATAAGTGGCCCTGGGTTTGAATGGCAAAGACCTCCAGTAATTTCTCTTGTACAGAGAAAGAGAAATATCAGCAATAATAAGGGCATCTTGACATTAAATATATGCTGGTGCACATGCTGTCTATATATCAGGCGATGGCCAGGGCTAGGCATAGCACTGCTCCATGGCGGCACACTCAGGCCAGACTAAGGATGGCCTTGGGTTTGCATGGAGACACTGGCATGTGGTCCTGTGTGGAACAGGGCTGGAGGTGGGGGGAATAAAAGGAATCCATTTTCCTCTAGAAAAGAGTCCTATTTTTAGGAGATGGTAAAGGAGGGAGATGGGGGGGAAGGGGCCTAGGGAGTGAGAACTGGGAAAGCTATGGAGAGGGCTTATATGTTAAACTGTTGAATGCTAAAATTATCTGTTATGGAAACTTCTACCCAATTCACAATAAAAAGTTTATATAAAATATGCTGACCCAACAAAAAACAACACACACACACACACACACACACACACACACAAAATGCTGACTCAGGACTCTACATAAATACCTGTATGGTAGGATAATTTGAAACAATGTCTTGCAAGCTGCAGAATATGATCATCCATGAAATATACATGTGCAATTGTTGAATTAATATGTTTTGCTATATACTGTGGTGCCGTTTATTATTTAATATGTTTCTGCTTGCCAGTCTTTGTATCCCCAACCAAACAAGTAGCTGATACCATACACACTGGGTTTTTACCTCTTTTTTGATTGGTCTACATAACAGAGAGCGGGGGAGATGCTAAAAGGATTATATGACTCAATTTTACGTGTTTATCAACTGGATAAATAATACCTGCAAAAATATGGAACTTTACTCTGGGAATTGGTCAATTTTGCCATCTCAGAAGCAAGAGGAGGCTCTCACTACTACCAATAAAGCGACAGCAAAGGTGAATCACATTCATATATATATGAATATATATATATATATATATATATATATATATATATATATATGACATGCACTTAATTCTAGACCCAATCTAGGTCAGTTCTTAGGATATGGCCCTGCTTGATGCTTGCCTTCATGAAGAGATCCCTGAAGATATAGGTGCTACAGTAAAGTGTAGCAAAGAAACTAGATGGTGCCCCATCATTAGAAAGAATACCGTCTGGGGTCTTAAAAGTTTGTCTCCAAACAAACAGCATTTAAATGAGGTCCTCAATTAGGCCACATGGAAGAACCACACCAGCCTTCATGATCCAAGGATTAGACAAAATATAATCCAAATCGGAGGAAGGGAGTCATGTCAGAACTTAACGCATTGTGGAGGGATCCCGAGTTTATCCGATCTTTAATGTGTTCACTTGCACATGTGCTTTGGATCTCCACGACTTCCCCACCCCTTCACACTGATTTGGCTGCTTGATTTTTAACTTCTTGCTGCTCAAAATATCCAGTTTTTAATGTGTTAAAACTGTGAACACCTGGTTTGCGGAAGGCTATGGAGAAGGGTAGAAGCTCGAATTCCGTTTTCAAGTCTACGCACAGATTAAACCTTTTGTGAATCTCCTAAAGTTAATTATGGTAGATATAACTAAAAACTCAGTACAACTGAGTGGAGGCTGACTCGAAGTGAGTGATAAGTTAAAATGTGATATTTTACTTAATCTCTCTTCTGATCCATTTAAAAGTTGTTTCAGTTAAACTAAAAAAAGGGGAGATTCACGCACATTAAGCCTCTGATAAATTCTCTCTGAACTTATCTCCATATTTGTAGTCGCAATAATAGACTAAAGTTTCATGGGTAACAAATAGTTGAATTTTTAAAAACAAACTGGCTCTGAGAACCGACCAGTCTATCTCCTCCCATAAACTGAATACGCTCTTTCAGGTGACACCTGTGTTTCTGTAATCACGCAGTGAAGGTATCCTGTAAATGTGATCTGCTATTGGTATAAAATTAGTTACCTAGACATTTCTCTCTCTCATATAAATAGCCACGGCCATTATTTCCACTATTTTGTACTTGTGCAATTCATTTCTGAACACAGGGCAAATTTTCCTTATCAAGTTCCATCCTTTTGGTTTTGACCTATCATTTCTGCCTACTCAGATCCACTTAAATCTTGTGGGTTTTTTTTTCCCCTTTTAAAACATGAGTCATTCCTCACAGATTTATATAATATATATAAGTTATGACACATGATTTCTAAGCTGTCATCTGGAGTTTCTAAGTATGGGCAAAACTGCCCCTCGGGGAGCACCGGGACAAGCTGGCCGAGGATTCCAGGGACTGCAAAAGCAGTGCCTACACTGTATTCTGGATTGTAGACTATAGTACAAAAGTTTTTAATTCCCAATGGAAATCTAAAAAATATATATATTTTTTCCTGAAAAGATAGTAATAGACCAAATAAATCTGGGAACCTATGATTTGAATTAATTATAAGAATTCTGAATCTTTTCTCATATTACAAATACACTTAATCACCTGAACTCACAGCTCTTAACCAATGGCTGAGAATCAATATACAGACCCTAGATGAGGTGGCAATGGTTCTCCCCCAGCCCACCCCCCACTTGACGGCCTCCCCCACCCCCACAACCGTTGTGAGGATGGAGCAGGATCAGGCAGAAGGTTGCTGAGTCAGAACTATCTTATCTCATCGTTCAATCTACGCACACCCCACCTAGCAATACCAACTACCAATGACCCCTCTCACTACTCTCACTATCATCACCCGACCCAAACACTTCCTTGTTTCTCAGATATTTTCGTAGAGTCAAGCTTATAGTTTTACTATTCTGATGTGTCTAGAAATAAGACACTTGACGGCTTTGTTTCCAGGCGCTCTTTTTGATTCTAATAACCACCCTCTTGTCTTAACGCTTACAAGATGTCCTTTCAAAAACTCATTTAGACAACTGGGAAACTAGCTTATCAGTTCCTTTTATTTTTCTAGGACATAAAAGCAAAACAACAATTCACCATGTACTATTCTGAAGGCTTCCTCATGGTATAGTGGACTACACATTGTGTTGCTAACTGCAGTGTATGCAATGTGTGGTAGTTAGATAATCTGTTGTCAATTGGAGACTTAAGAGTAAAGTGGAGCTTAGCCTGTCAATCAGGTCGAAGACTGACCTCATTAGGAGGCCCTCAGGAGATAAATAGTTTGCTGGTGACAAGACACATTCCTCACAACGAGCCACACAGAGCTATGCTGATGCAGCCAGGGTCCTGGGAGTTATAGGAGCCACGTGGAGACCCTTGAGCCACGTGGAGACCCTTGCCAGCGCTGAGACGCTTCCACCGCCACTGGAACCACAAGACTGTCCACCACTGGCCTGTGAGCTTCCTGCATCATTGCATAGCCAAGTGAGGCTAAAGAGGAATTTATGAAGAAAAAAAAAAAAAAAAAAGAGGAATTTATGGACCAGTACTAGACATATGGACTTGATCTGAACTGGAGCTGGTACGTTTTCTTACCGTGCAATTGTTCTTTATATAAAGTTCTTTCTAATGCACAAATGTGTGTCCCTGTGAAGCGTTACAGTCTCGGAAATGCACGGGGGCAGGCGGACTCGGTCAGACAGGGTCGCCTGCAGTCAGAACTGAGTTGGTGGGAGTTGAGTGATGCAGTTCCCTGCCGTATCATTCAACAAAGTAAACCATACCTTTGAAACACAGAGCTTTCTGTAAAATGTGGTGGCCCATTCACCATGTAGAGTCCTTCTGACCCTCGGACTAAAGAATGAAAAGAATGAAAAGAATTACTTTGCCATACAGATTGGTTTATCACAAAAGTTGTCAACAATGACAGCATTAATGAGTCTCTGGAACATTCCGTGGGGCTGTGGGTCTATAGCATTGAAAGAACACGTTTGCTTACCCTGTTCAGGAACAGCAGACAGCAGTTTCTTTCTCCCCTACCTGCAGATCCCTTACAGGAAATGGGACTGAATTCTTCTAGACTGGTGTGCACAATGAACTACATAACTGCAGGCTAGCAAAACCAAACCTTAGATCGCAGACGAGGGGCAATGCTTTCTCCTTGGACGCTAGCCAGATTATCACACATCTTGAACCCAGACAGCTTCCTTCTTCTGTCCTTACCCCTTTCCTGTGTAACTTACAAAAGGTAGCTGTGGTGTCTGTCAGAGAGGACGTGAACTCACAAAGCAGAGCTGGTGTGGCCATTACATAATTTCCGGTCAATTTGAGTGTAGGGGTGGAGTTTAGCCTGTCAATCAGGCCACAACTAACGAGGCCTCTGGGTGGGTATGGCTTTCTTCTGAGGATTCTGGAAACTCCGGTCTTTCTCCCTGGTGGTGGAGCACACAATCTTTACTTCACCTTCTTTTTGAAAAGACACAGAGAGCCATGTTGATGGCAGCCAGAATCCTGGAGATGCTTCCACCACCAATGGATACACATGAATTTCCACCCACCAGTCTGTGACCTTCCTGCACTTGAGGTCATTGCATGTGCTGCATGAAGCTGAAGAGGACTTTGTAGACTGGTAATGAACATATGGGTTAATATTGGACATATGGAGTTGATTTGGACTGGGCCAGGATGTTTTCTTAATATACAATTACTCTTTCATATAGAACTCTTTCTTATACAGGGGTGTCACTGGATTTGATCCTCTAGTCAACCCACACTAACACCGCGGTGGGGTTCATGCATTGGCCATGGAATCTTGCATATATCACCATCTCTAAGGTATGACCTAGTCTGTAAACCTGAAGTGACTCTAAAACACAGGGTGACTGTGTGGCTTAGGTAAGATATAAGATTTTATTTGAAAAGATAGTGTTGTGTTGAGGAGATAAGAGAAATATACTTCATGTTAAAACTATTAAACATTATTATGATAATATATTCATAATATCTCAACATCTGAGAACAAAGAGAATCACACATTCATTTACTAGTCCCAAAATTACAATCTGAAATTCTACAGGGGAACAAAGTTGAAGATAAACAAATAAAGCATCTACAAAACAAGATTACACTTTTTAAAAACTGGTGGGTTAGATGCTTCTAAAGAAATCAACTTTCCCACGACCACCAGAGGGCAGTGACACCCCCCCCCCCCCAAAAAAAAAAAAAAATCAACCAACTGATTCATTCATCCAAAAACCCTTACTGGGAAAAAAATCTTTCAGGCTCAGTGTTGAAACTGGAGCTAAAACATGGAAGAAAACTTGCCTTTTCTCTGACACAATGAACTTATCAAATGTTAATCAAATAAGTGGACATGCATACCTCCTTTTAGTAATAAAAAGGAAATTTATATAGTCCTTCAGGAGAATGTAATAGGGATTTCCGATCAGAAAAATGGAAAAATTGGAGAAAGTTCTCTTAAGCAAATGAACTGTGTGCTATATGCTGTAGGGCACATCCCAGTAAACAAGCAGAGAGAACAGTAGCAAGTGAGACAAGTCCCTGGGAAGAGGGGTGCCACACATCAGAGGAGCAGAGCTTGAAGATGAAGTGGCTGAAGCCAGTCAGCCTCAGAAAAGGGTCTCGGAACCAAAGTTAAGCAACGTGAATCTGGAGAATGGCGGGGAGTGAGCACTCGGCGTACAGCAACTGTAGAAAACAAGAATAGTGGGAATGTTCAAAAGGACTATATATAGGCCTTTTAAAAAAAAAACTTGGCAAAATATAAATATCATAAAACATACACTGTAACCGTGCTCGCTTTGGCAGCACATATACTAAAAAAAAATACATCGTATCCATTTTTTTCCCACCTTCAGTTCACTTTATTTCCAAAGGATTCCTTCTCCACTTGGCTGTGCCAGACACCCCTATCCTCCCAGCCGCCCCCTCAACTGGCGGACATGTGGGGACAGACACAGGGTCATCTTCAGTCCACATCTGCCGAACTCTGCCTGCGTTGCACGCGCCGCCCCCTGCTGCAGTTTCTGTGCCTCTCACAGTGGGATGTGCTCCTGGCATGGAGTGGGGGCTGCATTCTGCACCGTGGTCTGGCTGAGACATCGTATCCATTTTTTCAGTGCACGCTTTGGCACACTCATGATGTTGTCTATGAGAGGGCTTCAAAATTTCTCAGAAAAGGAATGAAAAGATAATGAAATTCTTCCACGAACCTTTTGAAGCCCCCTTGAATTCATCACGATTATTTTCTGAAGTTTTCCAACATGCCATATAGAAATTTCACACCTGTAAGTAACAGCACTTCATTTCCACCTCCCCAGGGCCTCGATTCTCTGGTCTCTGTGAATCTGCCGACTCTGTTGTTCTCATTGCAACCTCATGCACACCTGAAGGAAAACCTGCCGAGTCTGGGACCAACTCCTGGGAATGGCTGCCTACTACACCCCTGTGATCCACGGGGCTTTCATGAAATTACTGTAATTCTTTTAGCTCGCTCTCCACAAAACATTTAAATCCTGCTGTTCACCAGGCCCACTGGTGGTGAGGCAATTTCAACTCTTAATGACACAAGAGGGCAAAGTTGAACTGTTCCACAGTTCCAGGGCTGTCCGTGTTTATGGAATTAGACTGTTGGATTTTTGTATCAAAAGTGACTGATGGATTCAACCCAATGACTTGGGGAGGGGGGGCAACCAAGTGCTTAACCACTGTGTCACCAAGGCTCCCTCTATTGGTTAGAACACATGGTAGCACACATGAGAGGGCAGAGATGATTAAGACATTGCCCCTTACAGTAAACTGCTCAGTCTGGCAGGTGAAAAAGGCACACAAACAAACGAATAACTATCCCATGTGGGGAAAGATTGAAAAAAAAGGGGGGGGCACATGATGAAGTATAAAATCAACTTGGGAAGTAACTGACTCTGGTAAATCAGAAAAGGCTACTCGGAGAAATTATTTCTGAAATGGATTTAAAAGATGAGAAGCAAAAAGAAAACCACAAACAAATGCATGAAAAGTTGCCTGCCAATCAACACAAGGAACAAGATCACGTTAGGCAGAAGGAAAGGGCTTTATAAGCAGTTCAGTACTGATGGGGCACGCCTTTGACTATCAGTAGATGAATGAGGTTGAAGAGTTATTGAAATGTAGAGTAAGTTCTACACACTATGCCATACAGCAAACAACAAGAAGCAACTGTAAAGATGGTTACAGGGGAGAAAATGTACGGGACTTGTGTCCTAATTTTTTTTCTAGCGTTCAAATAAACAGTACCCCAAATATGTGATTAAAATTCAATCTACCATTATAAAGCTAGAGAAATAAACCAAGGCCGTCTAGACAGTCTCGAGGAGCCTGTTTTCTTGCCTGCTGTTGTATGACGTCATCAAGTCCCTTCTGAGTCAGTGACCCTGTGTACAAAAGGAAACACCACCTAGTCTGGGGTCGTCTTCACAACTGTTCTTATGTATGAGCCCATTGTTGCAGTCCCTACATCCAACCCATCTTGGCGAGGGCCTTCCTCTTTTTTTCCACTGCCCCGACTTTACTATGCATGGAATCCTCTTCCGGGGACTTGTCTCGCTTCTAGTAACATGTCCACAGGCATGATAAAGATAAATGGAACAGGGGTGGGAATGGCACTTAATACCAAAGATGTTAAAATACAGAATGGAAGATTGCTCCCATACCCCCTTTTTTAAACTGTGAGAAAATACAAAGAATAAAACATAGGGCAAAATATATTTTTAAAATCATTTTATTGGGGGCTCATACCACTCTTATCACAATTCACATATACATCCAGTGTACGCAAAGCACATTTGTTGCCCTTGTCATTCTCAAAACATTTTCTTTCCATTTAAATACTTGGCATCAGCTTCTTTTTCAAATCCTTCCCCGAACCCTACTCCCTCATGAACCCTTGATAATTTGCAAATCATTATTATTTTGTCCACTGTCCCCCTTCACCCACACTTCCCTGTTGCCCATATCCAAGGGAGGGGGTTATATGTAGAGCCTAATAATCGGTTTCCCCTTCCTACTCCACTTTCCCTCCATCCTCCTGGTATTGCCACTCTCACCACTGGTCCTAAAGGGATCATTTGTGCTGGATTCCCTGTTTCCGGTTCTTATCTGTACCACGATAGTGGGAGGGAAGAAGCATTTAAGAACTGAAGGAGAGTTGCATATTTCCTCGTTGCTACCTTGTAACCTGACTGGCTTGTATCCTCCCTGCGACCCTTCTGTAAGGGGATGTTACCTCCCTTGCAGATGGACCCTGGGTCCCCAATCTGTACTCCCCTTCATTTATAATGATAAAACTTTTAGTTCTTTGATGCCTGATCTCTTCAATGTCTCGAGGTCACACTGGCTGGTGCACTTTTTCCATGTGGGCTTTGTTGCTTCTGAGCTAGATGGCCACTTGTTTACCGTCAAGCCTTTAAGACCCCAGATGCTGTATCTTTTGATAGTCGGCACCATCAACTTTCTTCACCACAATTGCTTATGCACATCTTTGTCTTTAGCAATTGTATCAGGAAGGTGGGCACACAATGATATGATTTTTGTTCTTTGATGCCTGTTAACTGATTCCACTGACACCTCGTGTTTATACAGGCTGGTGTGCTTCTTCCATGTGGGCTTTGTTGCTTCTGAGCTAGATGGCCACTGGTTTACTTTCAAGCCTTAACGACCCCAGACGCTATATCTTTGATAGTTGGGCACTATCAGCTTTCTTCACCACTTTTGCTTGTGTATGCATGTGTCTTCAGTGCTGGCAAAATATTGTTTAGGCTTCCTTTCAAGTCTCCCTTGAAAATGATGACCAACTTTCTCTTTTTTCCCCCAAAGAAAAACAGAACATTCACTAAATAAAATGAGTAATTATAGCATTCATATGGAAAGCACATGAGACAGTGCACAGGAGAAAGCAGATGGGAATTACTAAACTACAGGAAACACATTTAAAGGCAGTAATAGGTGGTAACTTGTTCCCCTCTAATCTTTAGTAAGTCCTTAAGAGCTCACCAAAAAGAAAAAAAGGCAATGATTCTCAAATGATAATTATGAGATGTCTTGTACAGTATGTGATCAACTTTCTCTTGATGATTTTTCTGCTTTTATGCACTGCAGATTAATCAAAGTTTTCTTTTCCCCACTCAATTACCCTGTACTCATTCTGAACTCTCATACAAGATTCTCAGCCTGCCTCTAGATAAGTGTCTTCCTCGACATTGTCCAAGGCCAGGCTTATCCGGCAAACGAGGCCTCTGTTTCAAAACCTCAGAAGTCCTCAAATGCTCTAATTCTAAAATGGTCATCAACCCCTCAATACCAGACATTACTCCGATCTCTGTAATGACGGCTACCAAGACAGAACAAACTTTCATCACTTGCAATCTGCAGTCCGACTGGTTTTTTGTAACGAGTCATTTTTTGTCAAAACCCATCCTCTTAAAAAAACAAAAAACAAAAAAACCCCATCTATTCTCTTCCCGGCCAGGAGTTGACTCCTCGTGACACTGGGTTCCAGTAGTGTCTGCCCATCTCCTTGAAGAAAGTTGTAGCTCATGAACAGAAGGCATGCAGAATTTCGTGGAAAGTTCAAGCGTGGTTACTGTGACTGAGTTACAGGACTTTACACGGTCCACAGGACCTGTCACTAGCCCGCCCCTCCCCCCCGTCTCCAAGCTTTTTTTTTTGAACCCGCAAGAGGAAAGACTGGAACCCAAGGGCGGAGGCTTCACTTCCGACTGCCACGCCACACCACGAAACCCAAAAGACCCGGGAAGCCTTCTGAAAGCTACCAAAAAAAAAAAGTGGCGGGGGCGGGCAACCGACGTCGGGGCTTCTTGGCTGCCGCCCAAAGGCAAAGTCACAAAAGCACATCCCTCTGAAAGAACAGAATGCCCCCGCTGATCCGAAACTCACCTGCCAGGAGTGGTGTGGACGGCGCCATCTTGTTCCGGAAAGAGAAACTCCGCCGTTCGGGTCGGAGTTCACCAAGGCCGAACCCGACCCCTACACGTCTCCTCCGGCGTGGAACGGCGAGGGGGTACTTCCGGGGCCACGAGCCTCGGGGCCCGTAGGCTTCCGGTTGGGAGACCGGCGGAAAGGGAGCCTACCCGCGCACGCGCAGTCCGAGGGCCACAGTATATAGGTCGTGGGCGGGCTGGAGCGAGGGTCCGTGCGCCCGCCTCCTCCGTCCCTCTCGGCTTCTCCCCCCGAGGGCGGAGCCCGCACTTCCGTGGGCGGGAGCCCGCCCAGTGCTGACGTTGGCAGCCGAACACAAAGTAGTTCGAGGCGGCGGGCTGCGGCGTCCCGCTGTTGCGTTGCTCTTCCTCTTTCCCTCCACGTTCCCGGCGGCGGGGCGAGACCGGCCCGGCGGCCCGCCGTCTTCCTCCCGCGCGCCCGCCCGCCCGCCCGCCCCGCTGAGCCGGTGGGTCCGGCGTGCCCCGCAGCCGGCGGCCCGCACCCCGCCGAGCGCTCAGCCCCCGGGGGCGCTGCCGCCCAGGCCCAGCGGCCGGAGCTCGCGCCCCGCCGGAGAGCCCGCTCGCTCCGCCAGCGCGGAGCCCAGCCGCGAAGCCTCGCCGCGGCCCGCGGGGGAGACAGAGCAGCCAGTCGGTGCGGGGGGTGGCCGGGGGCAGGCGGCGGCGCCGCGAAGATGGTCGCCAAGCAGCGGATCCGGATGGCCAACGAGAAGCACAGCAAGAACATCACCCAGCGCGGCAACGTCGCCAAGACCTCGGTAAGGAGCAGCGGGCGCCCGGTCCGCGCCGCCGCCGGGAGCGCGGCCAAGGGGGTGCTGGAGCGGAGTGGGGTGCAGGAGGGGGGACATCGGGGGGGTTAGGGGGGGCTGGGCGGCCGCCCGGGGTGCAGCTTGGGGGGAGCCCGGGCCGAACGGTTTCTCTGCGCCTGAAACGGTGTCCCTTGCCCTTTCTGCAGAGGAATGCGCCCGAAGAAAAGGCATCGGTCGGCCCCTGGTTATTGGCCCTCTTCATTTTTGTTGTGTGTGGCTCCGGTAAGTCTGTGATCGGGCCGGGCGCCGGGTTTGGGATGACGTGGTGACCTCTCAGTGGCCAGCTCCCTTCCCACCTGCCGGGAGCGCCCCAGAGCCCTCTTTCCGACGAGCCCCCGGGGTCTGCCCCACATAAGCACCGAGCCTCCGACGCGTCTCCCATTGGGATCTGTGCGCCGCCCCCCCCCCCCCATGCGCGCCCCCCCCCCTCCCCGAGAGCTCAGAAAGGAGGTCAGGCTTGGGGTAGTGATCATAGTGGAAGAGACCGAAGTCCAAATAGTTGGAAAAACGACTCCCAAACACCCCCACCCCCGAGTGAGATGGTAGAAGGTCTCGCATCCTCCGGGGGAAAGAGCCTGGTAGGTGGCCGGGATACACGGAGAGATGCCTGAACTCGCTCCACCGCATACCAGAAGGGTAGAGAGAGTCTTAAGTCAGAAACGGAGATGAAGTGTTTATGAAGTGAATCTTATTAAGGGCAGAGGGTGACGTCACCCTTAAGGAAATACATCCGATTTGCACATTTAAGGTGGGAGGTGTGGTGTCAAAGTTTAACATATGGTAGGGAAAATTCGGGCGATGGATTCAGATCCTCTCTTGGTTTATTAATATGCAGGCTGTTGATATCGATGGGATTATTGATTCTCCGTGTTCCCACCAGCGAAAATCACTGAACCTCGTGTTTAACTTTTCCACTTTTCTTCCGAACTTACCAAGTGGAGGCTCTTACCATAGATGGCCAAGTGCCAAGCAATTTATATAACCTGAAAGGTTATTGAATTTCAGCCTTGTGAGAACAAGGAAATGTGTACATATTATATACCAGAGCTTCAAAAGGGAATTATTTAGGCATAAACCCACTAGTTCTGTTAGAATAACATGCTTACTCTGATACATTCTTCGTGTGATGGCTGCAAACTTTTGGGTCACCGAAAGTATAAAATTCAGAGTAGAGATTTTTTTTTGGGGGGGGAGGGGGGACATCACTGCCCTCAAGTGGTGGGAGTAAGAGACCCAGCCTTTGCTCCGTGGAGCTGGAATCGAACCTCCATCCCAATGGGCTGCAGTCCCGCACACAACCACTACGCCACCGGGGCTCAGCCTCAGAGTAGAGATTTTGGATAGATAAGTTGTGCACATAGTCTAAAAGGATGGCACACCTGCTGTCGCTTATTTTCCTTCTGTGGCCCCTTAGTGCACCAATGGTACAGGATCTCCGTGAAGCACTCTGGTATCCCAGGCTGCAATGCTCCCCCAGACCCATTTCATCTACAGCTCATTTTAATGTCTACTCTTTCTCGTTGCAGCCATTTTCCAGATTATTCAAAGCATCAGGATGGGCATGTGAAGTGACGGAACCCCTAAGACGTTTCCATTCTCCTGTGAATTTTAACTTGAACTCATTCCTGATGTCTGATACCCTAGTTAGATACAATTCAGTAAAGCACCCTGCCTCAGAATGACTTTGCCTCCCACCCCTCGTGTCATTCCAAGGTTTCCTCACCAGTCATTCCACGTTTTCTAGTCCATACCACAGTGCCTTGCAAAAGCACCACATGAATAAAGCAATAAAATTTGGTTGTTAAGCTACAGGAGTGGACCTTACTTCTTCAGCCAGGAAAGAGTTAAGTTTCTCTGTGTGGTTACAACCATATGCAGTAGGGAGAGTTAGTTCAAATCTGTGTAGACCAGGGCTAGAATTTGGTAGCCCTGAGAGGTACATGCAACCGCTTAATTTAAATTTTGGGACCTATGGATTTTTATATAGCTAGGCACTTTATGACTCTTGCGAATTGAAAGCACACTCCCACCTGGGGCCATATCACTGCCCTGTAATTGTGCTTAGAAATGGAAACGGCTACACAGTTAACCTAGTCACCACAACCGTTAGCACCTAAAGAATTTTCTGAAGGCTTCTAAATGCCTCCCGTAAAGGGAGATACTTAAACAGTCACCCCATCTGTTTCAATAATACCGTTTCTATTACACGACCTTGGATTTTGCATGAGTGAGCATACTAATCTCTAAGATGCCATAAAAATAAAACAACTTGATTGTTTCGTAATGGAGTCTTTGCAGGTGCAACAATAGCTACCGTGATGGAGCCCAGTCAGCGAAGACTTAGTCATGCCATCATGGAATTCCTCAGAATTATTTGACTTCATCAAAGGGGCTTACTATGCCAGACAAACTTGTGGGGAACAAGTTAACAATGAATGCCTGTTAACAATGAATGCCTCAACCGGACGTGCCGCCCCATCGAATGCGGCCAAAGGCATTTCAGCCTGCTCGTGGCACTCCAAAGCCCCCAAATTTAGCATCGACAAAAATTTTCAGATCACACTTGGTTTGAAAATGCTTTTTTCTGTACTTATGATCAAAATGCCATCGGGTTTCTCGATCAGGCTAGAATGACATCTGGAATCAAATGGGTATGCTGATCGGGATATGCCTTTTCGTCTTCCTCTGTGGCATGATTTTGTAGATTAGCGTCAGTAGGTTTTCTTTGTACTCATGGGAGGTAGGGGTCAGAGTGGTTGGTATAAAGCAGGTTTGGGGTTTTCAGAGACTGCTGGAAAACTCCCAAGTCTGCGTCATTCGTGTAGGCATCACTTGGGAAAAACCTGAGAGATGTGTATGCATTACTGAACTGGGAAGAAAGCTGCTTCTGTTTGCTTTGTTAATTGCCTCAGGTTGTCTCTCTTAAAAATAAGCTGTTTTAAGAGGAGCGGAAGGGAAATCTACCTAGTGGACACACAGTATGAACCTCATCGAGAGCTGATGACCCCTGAGTCGGGGGGAGGGGTGGTGGGGATTTATAAGCGAGGACCTTGACTCCTCAGGTTGGTTCAGTGCTCACCAGAAGAGGGAAGGAATCAGCTGACCGTGGACTATTGGGCTTCTCACTGCAATTGTTACCTGCCTTTCTCACGGGAAAAGCCCCTGTACATGTTTCCTTCCTTGAAACAGTTGTCTGGGTTAACTCATTCTATTTTTATTATTATGACTTTCAAAATGAAATTTACTGCTCGAAGTGCATAGCAGGTGCCTTAATTTTTGCTTTGGATCAAACCATTCCATATCAGAATTTCTCTTGATTTACTCTTTAAAAAAATTGGCTTTAAAATGTTTTTTTTTTAATGTATAATATCCTGATTGATTTCAATTGCTATCGATGGCAATCTTTATGTATGTAAAATTTCATTCCCTTTGTATTTCACATGTAATTTACCAATTTACATTTTATATTAAGGGTGGCGTATGCATGTTTGGGTAAATGAAAGCGATGTCTTAATTTGAATTGCTCTTTAAAAATAAAGTTTCCTGGATATTTGATTTTATTTCTTCTAAGAGAAAATCATTTTCACAGTTCTGAGTGTATTTTTTTTTATAGTTAATAGAAAATGACTTCATTCTTGAATTACTGAAGATGTTCTTGAACTTAAATGCATCGAGAGACCCACATGGAAGGTTTATAATGAGACAATGTACTATGAGTTTTTCCATGAAAGCTTTACCTTTATCACTTTTTATCAGCCAAGTCCGGTTCCAATCGAATGTCATACATCATCTGATGTTGACCACAGTGTAAAAATTAAATATTTCACTAAGGTGTCTTCCTTAGCCAGTAACTTTGTAACAGCTGTGACATTGCATAAGATTCTCAGTTATTTCATTGTAACTGTGGATTATGTATAATGTTGCTCAAAAGAAGGTTTTCCTTGTCGCGGTCCACTGCCATGGCTTTAAAGTACATGTGTACGCTGCTCTGCAAGGCTGCAGTTCTTGACACAGGTTACTGGAGCTCTGTTGGCCTAAAGGACCACCCCAGGAATCTACACCTATGTTCCACATGCCACGTGCATCAGCATCGATGCCATGGAGAGCAGGAACTCACACACCATGAGGAAATTGGCCTGAAATCTGGCCGGCCTGCCTCCTCAAGTGTTCTCATCTTACCGTCTTGGAAGTCAACAGCTTTTAAGAGGGAAGAGCGTTTCAACAGAAAACGCCACACCCTTGGGGATTCTTTCTAAATGGCCGTGGCTCGTACCGTTTTAGCTGCACATTAGAGCAGACTTGCCCTCGTTTGAAAATAGTACTAATAGGCAAAGGGAGAAGAGTACTAAAGTTAGGGGAGGGGAACGGAAGCCCTTTGAACTTGTAAATGAGCACATGTCACAGAAATATAAAGGACCACCTAGCCCACCTGCCTCAGTTTCCAGAAACAGCAACGCTTCATCCAGTGGATATGAAATAACTTCAATGCCAGGTGTAGAGGACAGAGAGAAATTCTCAAGATCCAAGGGTCTCTCCAGTGGTGGGAGAACAGCGAGTATGGCAGAAGCGCTACCGTGTTTGCGGTCAGTGCTTGAGCAGGAATTAAAGCCACATAGACGGTGTCTGTGCTGTCCCCAGCTAGATGGGATCAAACAGAAACTGGCACGCAGGTTTCCCAGCCGTCCTTGAGACCCTGGATGGTGGAAAGGGTGAGCTGCTAACCGAGAGTGGATGTGTGAACCCGGCCAGAGTTACCCTAGGGAGGAAGACCTGACCTCTTGAAACATCAGCCTTTGACAGTGGTTCTGGTGCACCGGGCTGCCATGGGCTGGAGGTGGTGGTATTGCCCTACCGAAACCTTGGGGGTGAGCTCAAAACCCTCCCTGTTTTCATAGAACCCTGTCTTCTGCTTGTATAGAAAGTTCAATTCTTTTTTCTTCTCTTTAAGTTGCTAGTTCAAAAACAGGAAAAAAGGCATGTGCCCTTTTCTGAAGGCTAAAAAAAAAGAAAAAGAACAGGTGACACACTTTACCATCCATGTTTCCTGGGCGGCCCAAAAATACAAGGATCAAATCAGGCACGATGTCTATCTACCGTGACGTTCAAGAGTAGCCGAGCTGACAAAAGGTGTGTGGGTGTGTGGTAGATAGGCAGGTATACCTGGCGTATGTTATACGTCCGCTGCCAGAACACTGCAAGGAAGTAGACATGGAAAAGACAGCAACACAATGTGGTGGTGTTTTTTTCAGGGGGTGGGGGAGCTCATGGTCCTTTAAAAAGTCATATTCATATGATACTACAGTCTTAAGAGCCAAGGAGTAGCATGGAAAAGTTTCAAGCGATTGTGTGAGAAATGCCACATGTGAAGCACACGCCGACATGAATGAGCACATGCTGGAAAAAATGTGATCATAATGTTGTCCCCTAAAGGACCTGAAATCCAGTAGCGTGAAGCCCAATCAAACAGGTTATTCCTGTGCTTAGAAAACCAACAAGGACAAAAGGGGGGGGGGGGCACCTGCTGAAGTTGGTTATGTACAGCCAAACCCTTGGGGAGATTTGGCTCCTTGGTTTAAGGTCATAGTTTTATGGCCAAATAAAATGTTTAGCGCTTCTGTTCTCCCTCTTGGAATGATTGCGTAGTGCCTGGGGACCGAGTAGCTTGCCAGTGGCTGTCAAAGGTACAATAAATTCTGTTCACTTGGTACAACAGAAGGAGGTCAGAAAGAGGATGTGGAATTTGGCTAGTGGCCTCCTTGAAAAAAACAACAGCCTCCTTTCTCCATGAGACCAGAAGAACTGGATAGTGCCCAGCTATCATTACCAAGCAGTCTGATCAAAGATTCCATTGAATTACAGTCAAAGTGTGTTTGTATAAATGTACAGTAAAATGTCCAATTCTCATGGAATACAGACTTTCAAGAATCACTTATCAAGGGTGAACCCCTGTAACTATTGCTTGGAGATAATATTTAAGCCAAAATTAGTTGTTGAATTCATCTTAAAACTGAACAGTTGTTCAGATTAGCCAAAAGAGCATTAAGTTCTTTGGAGAACTATTCGTGTCGATTAAATTGAGAAAGCAATGGAAAAGGTTAGTAACTTTAGGGGCACAGAGAGTTTATGTTGATGAGGGAGGTGAGAAGGGGCCAGACTGGAAGAGAATAATCAATGTCACCATACTGTCCGTGTAGAAACTGCCCAGTCACTGTATGTACTGATTCGAACTGGTATATGTGGTTTCATCAAGTACAAAGTAAATAAAATTTAGGTTAGAAAACACAAAAGGTACATTGCCTTGTATCGCTGTTTAAAACTTTTCCATCCCTGATGTGGAAAACGAACTCCGATCAGATTCCAACCAATACAAAGGGGATCCACAACGTTTGTGGGAAAGATTTGCTATCTTTCTGTCCTCGGCGTTGCTGGACACTGGCCCGGCCCACGCCACCAAAGTGCTCAAGTGGGTTTCTGTGGCCCTTCCCCTCCTCTTCTGACCACTCAGACCAGTGAGCTGATCGGGAAGGAAACCAGGGGGTCTTCAAGATTGTGCCCCTTCTCACTCTTAAAAACACACATAAAATTCTGTTTTCTTTTCCTCTATGGTGTGTAATGTGCAAAGAACACTGTACCATGTATAGTGGCCTGGGGTATCTCATCAGAACAGTTGGCAGTATACTGGGAGATACTTCATGGATGTGGCTTTTCCCTTTATCACCCACCTTCCTTTCTTCCTTCTGCCCCCCCACCCCCACCCCATACTTGGCCATAGCCTTCAAAGTCTTTTCCTTTTTTTTTTTTTTATTAAAAATCATTTTATTGGGGGCTTGTACATCGTTTTTCACAATACATAAATAAACATACTGTGCCAAGCACCTTCACATGTCTGCTGCTGTTATCATTCTCCAAACATCCGCCTTGAGCCCTTGATATTGGCTTTCCATCCTTTCCCCTCTTCCCCTGCTCTCTCTTCCCCACCAGCCCTCAATACTTTATAAATTATTATTATTCTGTCACATCTTACACTGCCTGACCTCTCCCCCAACCCACTCCTTTGATGTCCGTCCTTCAAATAGGAACTTGTGTGTATATCCTTGCAGTTGGTTCTGTCTCTCTACCCCACCTTCTCTCCACCCATCCAGCAGCTTCAATCTAACCACTGACCCGAAGAGGCTCATCCGTCTTGGATTCCCCATATCTCCAGCTCCCCGCTCTACTAGTGTACCTTCTCCAGTCCATCTGGATTTGTAAGGTAGAGTTGGGACCATGATGGTTGGGGGGAAGGAAGGCTTTAGGAACTAGAGGAAACTTGTATGCATCATCACTGCCCCTCGACTGGTCTGTCTCCTCCCCGTGACTCCCCTGTAAAGGGGTGACCAATTACCCACCAGTGGGCCTTAGGTCCCCACCCTGCTCTCCCCTTCATTCGTAATGATGACATTCTTGTTCTTTGATGCTCGAAACCTGCTCCCTTCAGGCCCTCTTGATCACACATGCTGGTGTGCTTCTTCCATGTGGACTTCACTGTTTCTGCGCTGAATAATGACTCGATTATCTTCAAGTCTTTGAGACTCCAGACATTCAATCATTTGGTAGCTGGGCACCATAATTTCTTCTACTCTAAGTCTTTGTCTTTGGTATGAAAATAATTTTCCTTGTGTGCCCCACTCCACCCCCATCCCCCACCCAGCCCCTTAAATAGGAATGGAGTCATGAGATATTTGTCTTGACGAGCTTGACAACTTCACTGAGCATAATGTCTTCCAGGACTGCCCCTGTCATGAGGTGTTGTTTTTTTTTTTGGGGGGGGGGAGCATCACTACTCTCTGGTGGTGGGAGTAGGAGGCCCAGCCCCACTGCTGGAATTGAACCTCCGTCTCAGTGGGCCGCAGTCCCGCGCACAACCACTACGCCACCGGGGCTCAGCCTTGTCATGAGGTGTTTGATGTCTGCCTTGTCCTTGTTTCTTCCAGATGCACACGATTCCATTGTGTATCTGGACGGAGTTTTAGCTCTTCATACCTCCATAGACAACGTGTTTGGCTGTTCACATTTTTCAGCCCTTAATGGCTGTGATAAACAGAGAACACAAACATCCATGCATCTTTATTTTGGGGAGACTGCACTGAGTAGAGAGATCACAGAGTCTCATCATATTTGTGTTTGCTCTTAGGAGTGTCTCACACTTTTCCATTCCATTATGGTTTTTATCCATTTTTTCGAGGGACTTCTTTGAAGCCTCCTTATAGTCTCCATATGTGTGTGTGTATATATATATACACACACGTTTATATGTATATATATATTTATTTAAACATTTTATTGGGGGCTCATACAATTCATCACCATCCATCCATTATAGGCAAAGCACATTTGTACATTTGTTGCCTGGACCATTCTCAAAACATGTTCTTTCTGGTTAAGCCCTTGATATTTACTCCTCATATTTCCTCTCCCTCCCCAGTCCACTCCCTCATGAATCCATGATAATTTATAAATTGTTATTACTTTGTCATATCTTTTTTGTTTGTTTGTTTGTTTGTTTTGTGGGTATCACTGCCTCTGGTGGTCGTGGGCGCCACCCAGCCACCGCTGGATTTGAACCTCCAAGCCTGCGGGCTGCAGTTCCACACTCAACCAGTAATGCCACCGGGGCTCAGCCCTACTTTGTCATAGCTTACATTGTCCACTGTCTCCCTTTACCCACTTCCCCATTGTCCATTCCTCAGGGAGGAGGTTATCTGTAGGTCCTTGTCATTGGTCCCATTCTACTCCACCTTCCCTCCACCCTCCCAGTATCGCCACTCTCACCACTGGTCCTGAAGGGGTCACCTATCCTGGATTCCCTGTGTTTCCAGTTCCTCTCTGTACCAGTGTACATCTTCTGGTCTAGTTGGATTTGTAAGGTAGAATTGGCATCCCACAGATTTTTTTTATAGCTAAGGTTCAGTGAAAATAACTACACGCCCTGACTTCTTTGTAAGGTCCCCTAGTGCTGGGGCTAACCACAAGGTTGGTTCTTCAAGGCCACCAGTTGGCCCGTGAGAGAAAGGTGAGGCTCTCTGCTTCTGGGAAGATTACAGCCCCGGGAACCTCTAGTGTTGCTCAGAGCACCTCTCATGACAGCAGGTTTGGAGGTTGGGGCTCCTGTCATGGTCTGCATATTTCTGCTTTGGGAGTCATGTACGATCAGAGCGAATCAGTAAATGAAATTATACTGCTTTCCTGAAGTTGCATGGTTCTAAATCATGGGATTTTATGTCAGCGTGACAATCCGATGCTGGACGCGCTGGCAGCACCAGGGCTAAGCTTTGCGTTAGGCACAAGAAGGCCAGAGGTTCTAACCCACCAGCTGCTCTCCAGCAGAAAGATGGAGCTGGACCTGGAAATGCACAGTCTATGCTAGACCGCGCGGTCGGGAAGCCCACGGGGCAGTCCTCCTCTCTGGGATCACCAGGACTTGTGGGTGGGTTTGGGGGCAGTACGTCACAAGTTTTTCTTTTGTTCCTCACGGTTTAGGTAAAAGACTTCCAAGTGGGACTCAATTCCCTGACATGAAGTCACTCCTAACCTATCTCGAACCTCTTCCAAAGGGTCCAACTTTCTCGGGGTTTCCAAGACTGATATTTTTTTCCCAATGATTTTAGTGAGGGCTCTGACAGCTCTTATAACATTCCATACATCATTTGTATCAAGCATATTTGTACACATGTTGCCATCTTCATTTCCAAATATTTTCTACTTGAGCCCTAGGTATAAGCTCCTCTTCCCCTCTCTCTTTTTTTTTAATAACTCATTTCATTGGGGACTCATACAACTCCCCTCATGATCCATACATACATCAGTTGTATGCAGACTCCATTTGCAAACTTGTTGCCATCGTCACTCTCAAAACATCCCCCTTCCACTGAGGCCCCCAGTACCAGCTCCCCATGTTTCCCCAAGACTGATATCTTTTGCTTTCTTTTTTGGGGGGGAAGGCATCTCTGCCCTGGTGGGAGTAGGAAGCCCAGGCTTGCTCCTGGAGAGCTGCTGCTGGATTGGAACCACCAACCCAGCGGGCCGGAGTCCCGCACTCAACCACTACATCACCCGGGTTCAGCTCCCCAAACTGGTCTTTTAAGAATTTCTTCCTCAGCGATTTTATTGGGCAAGTAATTTACATATTGTATAATTTAATAGTTCAATGATTCAATCATATCAAGGAGAATTATACAATCATCCCCATATCAACTTTTTTTTTTTTTTTGGCATCACTGCTCTCCGGTGGTGGGAGTAGGAGGCCCAGTCCCACGGCTGGAATTGAACCTCTGTCCCAGTGGGCAGCAGTCCCGCGCACAACCACTACGCCACCGGGGCTCAGCCGGTGGTCCTCCCATATCAATTTAAAAACTAGTCCTTTTCTCATATAAATCAGTTATTTGAGATACGTTATTTTTTGTTTGTTTTTTAAATCATTTTATCGGGGGCTCTTATAACTTATCACAACCCACCCATCCATCCATTGTGTCTAGCACATTTGTATACTTGTTGCCATCATCATTCTCAAAACATTTGCTTTGTATTTGAGCCCTTGGTATTGGTTCATCACCCCCCCCCACTCCCTCGTGAACCCCTGATAATTTATAAATTATTTTGTCATATCTTACACTGTCTGACATCTCCCTTCACCTACTGTTTTAGTGTCCTTACCCAGGGAAAAAGTTATATGTAGATCCTTGTAATCAATTTCCCCTTTCTACTCTTCTTCTCTCCAACCTCCCGGTATCGCCACTCTCACCACTGGTCCTGAAGGGATCATCTGTCCTGGATTCCCTGTGTTTCCAGTTCCTCTTTGTACCATGGTACATCCTCTGGTCTAGCCAGATTTGAAAGGTAGAATTGGAATCATTACAGTTGGGGAGAGGAAGCATTGAAGAACTAGAGGGAAGTTGTATGTTTCATCATTGCTACACTGCACCCTGTCTCGTCTCCTCCCCAAGACCCTTCTGTAAGGGAATATTCAATTGCCTACAGATGTGCATTGGGTCCCTAGTCTGCACTCCCCTCATTCACAATGATAGGATTTTTTGTTCCTTGATACCTCGTACCTGATCCCTTCGACACTCTCTGATCACACAGGCTGACGTGCTTCTTCTATGTGGGCTTTGTTGCTTCTCAGCCAGATGTCAACTTGTTTACCCTCAAGCCTTTAAGACCCCAGACACTTTATCTTTTGCTAGCCAGGCACCAACGGCTTTTTTCACCACTTTTGCTTATGCACACATTTGTCTTCAGTGATTGTGTCGAGAAGGTGAGCATCATGGAATGCCAGTTTAATAGAAG